>CAUHTR010000349.1:0-145843 GCA_959609185.1 Schmidtea polychroa | reverse complement strand
AATGTAAATTTCAAACATAATACCAATTCCTCTGTATAATATGTTTTGCCAGCACTATCAGGCTTAACTGGATCATTGAAATACAGTTTTGACATAAGAAATAAAAATCTATCTCTGTACATTGCTGATTTTATGACAGGGTTGCCCAGTGACGGATGCTGTGACCAGTAGTCGACATTGCAGGTAAATGATTTTACGACATTATCAAAATAATTCCCACAATAATCATCATCTCTCCTGGATCAGCGTGAGTAAGTTTTTTTTCAAGTATTTCAATCCTTTGATTTGTACACTGAGCAATATACATAAATAGGCTCTTTTGGAAAAGTTTTAAAAATATCTTCAACTCATCGGGGTGATGAGCTATAAATATTTCGAGCTATAAATAAATGCCAGGATGTTATAAAACTATGACCCTGGGCAAAAGTTCGATGATGTTAGCTATAAATATTTCACACGTCTTTGGCTGGGGTACCATTTTGAATGGTTGAAAATTTTCCGGCATTTTTGTCCATTTTTGTGACGACAAATGTAAAGGAACGCAGCTTCCTAAAGATTCTGCATTCGGTATAGTCAATTCTTGCACACAAGGCTCACCTAAAATAGATTCATTGTTTCTGTCACCTTCTGTTTGAATGAAGTCCTCGCTACTGTCTGAATCACTGGAAGAATCATCAATGTTTCATTTGGATGATAGGACGAACCATCACTAAAGTCATCACCACTTTCTTCTTCTAACTCTAATGTTTCATTTGGATGATAGGACGAACCATCACTAAAGTCATCACCACTTTCTTCTTCTAACTCTGCTAAGTATTGAGAAATTTCATCCTCATTAGATTTCTTCGTTTCCATAAAACATACCATAAATTACTACTTGGATATAAACGACACCTACGAAAAATACTATTGGGACTTTTTTGTCCCAACACTAATAAAATATTAAATATTTGTATATATTCAAAAAAACTTTATGGATATTTAATAATATATCGTTGATTTGAACTTACCTCGACATATTGGAAAACTTTTTTTTAATTTTATCACTGAAATTAATGAAATAATACATTAAATGTTTGCACAGTCACACCTCTATCACACTACAATTGACACTGAACAGGCACGAACCTGTTGATACACTACAAGTACTGTACTACCAACTCAACAACATTCGCAGAATACCATAAACTACTGGAACACACATATTACATTGAATTTGAGATAAAGATGACATAGAAATAATTTTTCAAAAATGTTTGGGATATAAAATATCCCAGGAGTGTTGTAAGGGTTAATTAAAATAAGGTGCTACACAATATTAAACCTCAAAAACGACAATCTCTTTTTATATTTTATATTGGAACTATTAATATTAAGCTAATTATAAATAATTTCAAAACTGAAACTTAGTAATTTATTAAAACATTAATTAATTAGAAATTTATAACCGTAGCGAAGCACGGGAATACGGCTAGTAATAAACAATTAAAAAATTACATTCATTTGAGTTCTTAATATCTGCAATTATTCCAATTTCAACCTTGTTCTATTGGAAGTTTGATTGTTAACCATTGCCTTGTATATAAGGCGAAAATTCAAATCAATAAGTTAAATTTATTTAAAATAGGTCTATAATGTTCAGCATAATATAAAAATAATAGATTATTCAATAAAAAAGTCCATTTTCTGATAACATGAATTAAAAATGACTTCTTGTCGATTACATTTTAAAAATATTGTCAAATATTAAATAATATTTATTGATAAAGTTTATAGTAAATTAATTTTCATAATCATAATTTAATCCTTAGGAAACTACAGAGGATGAGAGTAAATCATTTACATTAGTGAAGAAACATAGTTATTCTCACGACAAAGATGCTTTATCACAGTCTATGAATACAAAAACTAAAGCCAAATCCAAAAATCCAAATTCACTGACATCTGCCAACCCGACTAAAAAAGATCAACAAAAACAGAAAAAACAAATCACTGGAATAATGAAAACATTTTCATTATCAACAGCAGCTTCGACAGTTTCTTCATCAGTTGTAATGTCTACTGCAAGTTCGTCTAAATTCTCTCAAGGTGAATTGTCGTTCTATCCTGGTTCCAATGATTTGCAAATAACGACTGGGATATCATCAACGAATTACAGTATTTCTCCTGGATCATCACTGATGACATCGAGTGCCATTCTTACTCCACTGACAACTGAAGCTGTCAATGACAATTATCCAACTGATGTCAAATTATCTCTTGATACAAATGTAAGCTGAGATTGATTAATTATTTTTATATTAATTTTTTTTAAACTTTTTATTTAAATTTTTAATTTTCATTGATTTTTAGACCATGAGCCATTTTGAATTACAATTATATATATATATATATATATCGAAAATCACTAAAAATGTGATTTCCTTAAAAATTATTGATAATTTACACAATTTAATCGATTTTTTTATGTTTAACCGTTAGACTGCGGAGAGTCAATAAATTGACGCGTAATATGTCTCTCAAAACCATTTCAGCAGCGTAACGGTTAAACTGATTTTAATAATTTGGACTAATTCTTAGATGTAAAAACTACAATAATAAACTGCACCCATTCCCCAATTTAGATTGTAAATTCGTTACGCAGAAAACCGTGTTAATCTAAATTGAGGATTTTTGTTTGAAAAATCATGTAAATTGAAAAAATATAAAAACTTTCAAAAAATAATTTTGTACATCACAAATAAGATAAACAATCATTTCAAAAATTTATTCACTATCATCAGTATGACAAAAAATAATTCTTTTCTTCTTGGTTGGTTGATTATCACTTTTATCATTGGAAATCGTTTGTGGTGATTGTGCTTCGATGATTGATAGATTTTGGACAACTCTACTCTAGGAGACTTGAGCATAAAATTCTTAATTAACAACTGATTTTTTCTGAAATTTTTGTATAATTCCTCATACAAATTCCTCATATTTCGCTGAAATCGGAAAGCCCATTCTAAGTTTGGATCATATTGTTGAAAATAATTACTCAATTTTCGGCCTAATTCAAGTCCTTCACAATATCTTTGATGTAAATACAACCGGTTCATTCTCCCCATAAGTATCGCTTTTAGAATCATTTGCATTGATGTTCACTAAATCATGTTCACTAAATCATCCCTGTCAACTCTTGATCTTTTGTTAGTTCAAGAATATCTGCCTCTTTCAAGTCCTCAAAACCTTCACCTCTAACTAAATGTACCATTTATACTATTTTAGAATATTCAGACTCCAATTATACATTAGAAATATCACTATAAACAACTATATGGCCATGCATTAAGCATAGAATTTTTAATGTCGGAATCTGATATTGCAAAATATTTATTCTTAATTCTTCCATAAATTTGAAATGCCTTATGTGTGATAGCGTTTGTATCAATAGGCATATACTTTTGAGTTCTACAATCCATATCATTAGTACTTTCTCCAATTATCTATTGCAATATCCTTTAAGCATTTTGTTATTTGGTATCAGTTCCAGCTGCTATAATTGGCCTAATTCATAACATATGACTTTGCAACCTCTGTTAATCTGTTAGATGGTTTTTGTAAAATATTTTGACTTCATCGTTGAAAAACTCTTCCTATATAGGGTGGAAGGTATTTAAACACAATATTATTTGCATTTAAATACATTTGAACGTTATTAGAGTGGTGAGTCTTAAGACTATCAGACTATAAGAACCTGGTCTGTTGAATTTCGAAAATAAGGAGCAATCTTTTCACGTTTAAATTCAATAAATAATTCGCCGTTATAAGCTCCAGTTTTTTTTGTTATATTTAATGATCTCGTTTCTTTTTTGTTCCACTGTCTCCAGGTATGGTAAAATATGATTTTGTAGTGCTTGATGAATACCCATAGTGACAGTAGATATTCTGATTAAATACTTTTTTCCAGACATTTCAATTTTCTCAGTTCTCTGGATATGATCGACCTTGAAATGTTAAGTGTTTTTAATTTATCAACTTTGCCTTAGGCTCTAATTATACCATAGAATTATTACAGGACATGGCGTTGTATATAATTTGCTAATTTTAATTGAAGCTAGAATTTATTTTCAATGTTTCCTTCAACTTTAATGATACAGAGACAATCATTTATTCATGTAGTTTTTTCGAATATTTTGCTGACGGATTTTTTTATAATACGCTTTATTATCCATCTATTCTACGTGTACAGTGTTTAAACAATATTAAATATATTTTCTGATTTCGCATTTCTGTTTTTTCTAGACATTATTGAGGGAAAAATTGTGTAATAAAGGTGTAAAATATTTAATAATCTAGAAATACAAACATGTTAATAAGATAATACACAACCCTGTAATATAATAACATTCACCAGAAATCAGTGCTGTAACTAGCTAAGATAAGTTTAGTAAATCCTTACAGGTATAGGTCATAAGAGGCTTTGAAAAATATTTTATTTATTTTATTGTTAATTAATCAATCTTTTATTTAATAGAAGCTTTATTGCACAAAACACATGCAAAACTAGTTACGACTCTGAAAGCAATTGCTGGTTAATATTAATATCTCCAGGGACTAATACTTCTGGTATTTAGGGATAATTTTGTTTTGGTTCCTGTAATTTATGTGGTTTCCATAATCCTTATTACAATTGTAAGTAAATCAGTTTGGGATTATTTTCAAACAATTATTATCATACAAAAGTTGAAAGACATTTACCGCAATTACATTGTGCAGTATTATCATTTAGTAAATATTTTATTTCTTTTTAGGCTTTCATTGCAGTTTCTGACAACATTGACTTCATTCAGTCAATCACATATGTTTCTTTTATTATTTTTCTTTCATCCTACACAAATATTCTGTAAGAGATTCAATATTTTATCATCAATATCTATAAGAGTTTTACAGATTTTTTTAAAAACAAATTTTCGCATTTTAAACCCAATAATAATTCAATTATGCAAAAAATGAAATTTTCTCATATTAGAAATAGTACCTTGTTACATCAAAGTTTCTCTTAAACATCATTTTTATTTCTAAACATTTTTTATTCACTTCTTGTATTAAATTATAAGGAAATCTAAGGGTGCGTTATTAGTCAGATCAAATTACTGAGCTACATTTGAACCGATCAATTAAACGGGATTAAATGAACCAAAAATATCAAGGGCAAAATTAATAGCTGCACTTTTATTTTGCACGATGAAAGTTTTTTTGATTTTTATTTTCACTATTGATCGAAAATAGTTTTAAAAGGTTTTGCAATGATTATCGGTCAATAAAATTCTTAAGGGAAACCACAAATCTCCTAGTTATTTATTGACCCCTGATAAAGGCAGTGCCGTGAATTTGTTGTCATACATAAGGATTTTATTTATTGACAGTCATAAGAATACTTTTCTTTGATAAATTGATAAAGCGACATGACAGTTAATACTGATCTATATAATTTCTGTGGGCACCATGAAAATTTGGTGAAATGTTCCCAGGAAGTCGGAGTGAATATATAGTATATATTATTTCCAGCTTATGGTGTCATAATTTATTTAATATGGATTGGTATGATTTCAGTTTTCAATTTTGCATGATTAAAATTCATTGAATGAATCAAAAATCTAGATATGCTAATTGACATTTATATTTTTTATCAGTATTTTACTCAAATTTTGTATTGATTTTGTGCTTTTTTTATTGTTGGACTTTTGATAAAACGAAGTGCAAAATTAAATAAATTTATCATATGATTCTTGAGTTTAATTTTTTCACTGGTATATTAAACCGGTGTTTTTAAAATTTTCAAATTTCTTTTACATATTTTCCTAAACTCCTCTTATTTTCTATATCTTTTCTACCAAATCAGTACTGATAAATATTTTGTCCTCAAATATAAGAAAAATAAAAATTATGATATAGTACATAATTTAACTTATTCAGATTTCCCACCAGAATCTTGTAAACAATGGCTTATATATTACACAGGATTATGTAATTACACAGGATTTATTCAATGGACTTCATAAGCCGTTCTTGGTGTACTTTTAGAAATCGGTTTGAAATAATTTTAGTAGCAGATAAACTTAAGGAAAGAATTAGTCGGAATAAAATTTTAAATCTCCAGGAATTATGAAAAGTCAAAATCAATAAGTGGGAAAATCCAGCTAGTTATTTTTTTATAACAATAGGAAGACAAAATAACGATAGATTCAAATTATTAGGCCTTCGTTTGTCAAGCGACTCCCCACAACCGTCAAGTTTCCTTACTTAATCCGTCTCTGAATTGAAATATTTTCATTTCTATAACTAATTACATTTTACTGGTTTCTAAAAATTAATTAAAGTTTCCCAAAATCACATTTAATATTATTCACTGGTGAAGTAGAAAATCATTATAGTTTTCAAATTTGAAATTATTTTTCTGTTTTTTGTCATTGAAATTCGTTCGTTTTTTTCATAGAGAGGAGAATTAGTAAATTTGATTAATTTGGTTTGAGCTATTGGTGTGATTTTACCATGAAATTCAAATCTTTAACTTTTATTGAATTGAAAAGTGAAAATAAATTCTATGATGATAAACTTTAAATTTTTTTTTGTTATTTTGATTTTTTTTATAAGAATGGTTTTTTGTTTAAAGTAAAAAAAAATTGCTTCAAATGAATATCCATTATTGTTATTATTATTATTATTATTATTATTATTATTATTATTATTATTATTATATTATTATTATTATTATTATTATTATTATTATTATTATTATTATTATTATTATTATTTTATTTTTTCTATTATTTCGGATTTGTTGAAAGGATTAAGTTTTTGTATATTTTGCATGGTATGTAACTATATTATTGTTTGTGTTGAAAATGCATAATAGAATGGTCGACCTCAACGACGTAGTCGCCAAAGGTCGTCAAGTATTCCTCATGAAATGTCAGTGAATTCCATAAACAGAAACTATGAATCAGACTCCAGTGTGAACAACGTAATATTTACGAAACACAATTTTAATAAAACGATGTTGTTTGAGGTAAGTTTTATAAATGGCATGGTGGCTTTCAATTTATCCTAAACCGGCTTATTATTTCAGTTAGTTGTGTAATGTGTTTTTCAGCTATGGTGTTCATAGATTGTATTTTGATGTCTGTAGGGCGCTGTAATAATTGGCTAATCTATTTCAATATTAGTTTTAATGAAAATGCATAGTATATCTTTTATGATTTAACGCTTAACATTAAAATACAACATTATTTATACAATGTTTTATGTTTTATGCATAGTTTTCCAAATTATTGTGTATTATTTTTTTCATTTTGTTAATAAATGATTAACAAAAAACCAAATTTTTTGATCATTAAAATATATTTATTTAATCAATAACCCTGACATCCTTTTACCATAGGTAGTTTTTATCTTTTTAGTTAACACTAATTTAACGTTAGAAATACACAGGGCCATACTATTTTTTATATAAATATTGTATTGTGATTTATTCAGAAAGACCCTGTCTACTTTCATTCCAACAATACCAGACATATTCATAGGGTGAACCACCATTCAGGTTCAAATTTTATTAACTATTATCCTTGTTCTTTCAATAAAGACTTTAATTTTTATAGTTGATAGAAAATTGTTAATATTTATTATTAATTAACATTAGATTATTATTTTAACACAAATTTTCGGCATTTAAAATGGACCTAACTTTCTATTTTTCATTTTTTTGCTAAATTGCTCGGACATAGATTTCAAATGCCGACAATATTTTCCTATCTAAAGTTCTGTTAAATATTTCGTTAAAGATCTTATTAGTCCATTTCAAATGTTCAATAGATTGGTGTACCTCTGATATACTTTATCATCTCTCTTCCAAAGCCTTATTAATAAAAATTTTAAAATCATCTCTAGTCATGCAAAGAATTCATTTTCAAATTTGAACGGATCATTTATAATATAAATTAGTTATAATAGGTCATTTATTTGACAGTTTCAAGGTCACATTATGTTCCATTTTGACGATTTTATTTTTGGTCTCATGAGAAAAAATTTCAATTTTCATCAAGAAATGAAGATCTTGTAAACCACTTGTTCAGAATCACTTGCTTAGTTAAACATTTTTTTAATAAAAATTATACATTAATATCAAATTCTTTTTTATCTTTTTTTTATTATTGATCTTTTGACATTGAATAACAAAAATTTCTATTTTTGATAAATGGTAAAAATGATAATTAAAATACATTTTTCTCTTATTTCAATTTCAAATTATTTAATGCATTATACAAAACTGTCAAGATTTTACAATTTTTCAACGTTCTTTGAATTTTCTAAATTCTTAAAATAATTTATAAATTTATGTGAATTTGCATTAACTTTTTAACATTTTTTTCCATAGGCATTCATTATTATTGATTAATATTGATTAATACTGATTAATATTGAGCAAATGTCTACTCAATTAAATTACTTAATTTCATTTTGAAGAGAAATATCTACATTTAAAAGGCGCGAGTTAATTGATTATATTTTATTCCCAAAAAAATTTTGCTAATTTCTGTAAAAGTTTAACATTGATAATTAGAAAAATTATGAAATTAATTTATGTATTTTTGCTGCTAGATCTATAAAAATTTTATAATAATAATATTAAAAACTTTAAACAAGTAAACGATAATATAATCATTTTTGCTGCAAAGTATATAATATATAAAATGAAATAATTTTTGATTTTAAAAATAATCTTTTTCAACTGACAAGGATTATTTTTATAATCGATAATTATTTCATTTTATTCAATATATACTTTGCAGCAAATGAGTTATATTATATTATCATTTACTTGTTTAACATTTAATTAATACTGCTAACAAGAAATAATCACTTTTAATAATAATAATAATAATAATAATAATAATAATAATAATAATAATAATAATAATAATAATAATAATAATATTAAATTTTCAGCAAACGATGTTGATTAAATATTTTTTGTATTTAACCACTTGAAACGCTAAATTATTTTAGAATCATTTATATTAATTTTGCCGGTGTTGAATGTATGTAGAACGCAAGATTTGCGAGGGCTAATTAACCACTTGCCGGGCGATTTTTTTTTTCATGTTTTCGGTCAAAAAAAAACTATTTTTTTAAATCATTAATTAATAGTATATTATCAAAATATAACGTAAATATATTTTTTTTAATTTTCCGAGTTTGTATTCACTAATTTTTTCTATATGAGTTTACGCTCATATGTGATCGCTCGCCCGAAATGGTACACATTTTTTGCACTCATATTTGAGCGCGCGCCCGGCAAGTGGTTAAGCCACTTCCAGTCACCCAAGCGAGCTGCAAATTGGTGTATAGACACACACACAAACATACTAACACGTTGAAGTCCTATTTACAGTACTAAAACCTAAAATGTTAACGTTTTTTTGAATTTTGTACTTGGTCTTGACAGATTTTGTGTCTGAAGTCAAAAAAATCAGAGCGAGAATGAATTTGAATAGAATTTGAGACCATTAGATTTTGCATATAAGGGATTTATACTAAAGACTGTATTTTTATATGTTGATTTTTTAAGTTTAACCAGTAATTTGTTCGATGAATCACATTAATCATTGATGCTGAGGCCAAAGCCATACTGCTCATATCTAGATTAGTATGGGAATTTAGTTATATGCAGCTTTACCATAGATGTTTATTTAAAAATTTACTGACTGTCAAATTGATAAATTATTCATTTGTTACATGATAAAACCAAGGCATGTATTTCCAATAAATCTAGTTAGATCTCTAAATTCCATGGAAAGTCTTTCCACATTTGGTAGATTTTTATCAGGCTATCATTTGTTCAGAACTTGAGACAGTTTCATACACATTACCATTTTTCAAAAATAAAGATTTTTAAGAAGAAAAGTACTGATTATTTCTTTTAGATAGGCGACAGGCATCCTTAAATTATGGGGAGGGGGAGTTGGAGATTATTGAATTAATAAGCCTAAGTTAATATTTACATGATAAATAATTTGGTAATTCTTGCAGTGCTCTATCTCGAATAATTATAATCCTTAATAAATTATTGTTTCAGTGCTTGCATTAATTAATATTATCTAATAAATGTATTTAGCCTCGGCCAGAATTAGTGGAACTAGTCAATGAATATTTATCTACCCACAGTGAATCTTTAGAAGTAATCTATATAATCAATTTATCAGATTTTGGTGGAAAAGTAAGTCGATGCCATTTTCAATATTTTATTGGTTTATTAGAAAATCATAAATTTGATATAATTTCTTTGAATTTAGATAAATTCATTTATTCTTTTATTTTATTTCTAGTCGGAAAATGTTTTATTATTAATCATTAATGATGTGCAAAACAGTTGAAATATTTTCCGGTTAGGATTATTTAGGTAACATTTTCCAACGGCTAGAGTCTAACCCAATCAACATGTGAATAATAAAGTGTAATTTTATCTCTATATTATTTCAATCATAGTCTCATACTATATTTTTTGGTTCACATTTGATCTGTTTTTTCTTTAGAATTTCATTTCTCTTTATTTAGTTTTCCATTATTGAAAAAACATTAAAACAAAATGAAAATCTATTTTTAATGTTAATTTATTTATTTTCATTAAACATCAGTTTATTGATTATATTGTGAAATAGTGCTATTTTAATGCATCCCGACATTGTAGTCCTTTGGAATAATTTTTGTATTCTGTTAGTCCAGTAATTAAGTTATAAAAATAAATTATTGTAAACAATACAAGTGTCCATAAGTCTATTATATCATAATATTGATCGACACACTTTGTTTTAATTACAAACCCAAAAATTCTATTAATCTTTAATCTTTAATTGCTAAAAGTCAACGTAAATCTATTCTGGGTATTTTTTATTTATTATTCATATTAAATATTAAATGACTGATTTGACCAAAAATTAATATTGTTTCAGTTAGATATCTGTTTGTTTAAATAATTTGGATTTGGCAGATTTTGTGAATTAATTTAAACTTGTTATTTAGAAATTCTTTGATTAAATATATATTATTAGTTTGAAGATTTTTGTTGCAAATTTAAAGATGGATCTAAAGATGGATTTAACTGGCGACCACGCTGAAAATCAAAATATCAACGCCATTTCAAAATCGACAAAATCGCTAATGGAATGCCTACCGAAATCATGCCAAGACATGCTCACACTGAACATCAGACGATATGATGGACGAGGTTTAAAAGAAGCAGAAGAATGGATCAGAGATATAGAAGAATGGTTGCTGACAAATGGACAAAATTGAAGAAACGAGATCATTGGCGAAAATTTTTGAAAGTAACAAAAATGGAAACCATAAAACAGAATTTATTAAAGCAATCGGTCAAAGAACATACGCTAGCGTGACTGAGGGAGGGAAGATGAGAATTCAAAAGAATACCCAAGATCCCATGCATACATCATCACAAAGAAGACTACCAGAAGACCAATTTAGTCACCACAGATCAAGAAGAGAAGAACATCCTATACGCGGACCAATACAATACGAAGGAAATAACCATGGTCGTCGAGAACAATCTCCAAGAGAACAATTCTTGAGAAATGCGAGAATCCCGAATAGCTCAGAAAGGAAGCTGCCAGCAATATCCATGAAGAATATTGCAAGGAGGCTGTACAATGAAAGTAGGGGACTACCACAAGCATCGGTCCCAAAATTAACGGTAGGTGATTGTTTTTGCTGTGGCGAAAGGGGACATAGAAGGTATGAGTGTCCACTGGGAAATAAATGTCTGATATGTGGCAAGGAAGGACACGGGTTCCGAGATTGTTTTTCGTTACGGAAAGATGTTACACAACGATATCAAAGAATAGCGTGCATAGAAGAAGAAGATTCAAAATCTGAAACAAGAGATTACACCGAGAACGGCCAGGATTTCAGAATGGATCACAGCAATATGGAAGATAGATACAATGTCCCTGAGAAATATACTATATTGAGAGAAGACGGAAAAAACATCAGCGACTCCATGGGTTTCATTTCGTCGGTTGAGTCAAGACAATAAATTGTGAAATAGGAAATGAACGACGAAGAGACGAGGCAGAAGAAGAGATGTACCAGACGAAAGATGGAAGAAATTGGAGTAAAATAATGTTGAATAATGCCGAAACAGAGATGTTATGGGATTCTGGAGCATCAGTAACAGTTATGAGCAAGAATTTGTGGGAGAAAATAGGCAAACCAGAACTTAAACGTAGTATGATATTATTGTGCGGAGTTTTTTCAACTGGAGGTGAAGAAGCAATGGGATACATGACTATACCGGCCACGTGGAATCAGAAGACCAAAATGATCACAGTAGTAGTGGTAAAAGAGATCAAACCCGAATTCATAGGAGGCATTGATACAATGAAAGAGTTTGGAGTAAAGTTAATGAAAATCAATAATATAGAAACGTCATTGATAAACAAAATTTACACTGATGAAGAAAGAATAAATAAAGCAATAGTGGCGATGGCAGGTGAGAATAATAAAGATATGGAAGGAATGATCAGGGAATTCGGCGGAATTTTTATGGCATCGAAATTCGATCTGGGATTTACAAACTTAGTTCGACATGAGATGCGGATAACAGGAGGCCCAATAATGCAACATCCTCGACGTCAACCAATGCACATGGAGAAAAGGATTGAAGAACTGATAAAAGAGTTAAAGAAAGCAAATGTTATTCGGTGTTGCAAGAGTCCTTGGAATGCCCCGTTAGTGATAGTAGGGAAGAAAGATGGATCTATCAGGATGTGTGTAGATTATCGTGGATTAAATTCCATAACAGAAAAAGAGTCATTTCCGATGCCTAACACCAAATTCTTACTAGACTGTCTCGCGAATGCAAAAATATTTTCGTCAATCGATTTAGGTCAGGCGTATTATCAAGTGGAATTAGCTCCAGAAATTCAAGAGATGACTGCATTCAGTACAAGAGAAGGACAATTTTGCTTCAATAGACTACCATTTGGCTTAGCAACAGCTCCTGCGACATTCCAGAGACTGATGCACACAGTGCTAGAAGGAATGCTATTCAAGGGAGTAGTAGTTTATCTAGATGATATCTTGGTATATGGTAAAAGTCAAAAAGACCACGATGAGCTATTAAGGGAAATATTCAGAAGAATTCAAGTGGCAGGACTGAAGATAAATCCAGAAAAATGCAAATTCAATAAAACAGAATTGTGTTTCCTTGGTCACACAATTAACGAGAAGGGTATCCAGACAAACAGGAAGAAAGTGGAAGAGATCGAGAAAGCAGAAGTACCAAAATGTTCAAAACAATTGAGATCGTTTCTCGGATTAACGAACTACTATAGAAGATTCATCAAAGACTATGCCAAAATCGCCGAACCATTATACGCTGCAACATCTGGATGCGATAAAGATATAAGTTGGACTAAAGAATGCAATGAGAGCTTCCAAACTCTGAAGAGACGGTTGTGCGAAGCACCTATCCTTGATTTTCCAAGAGAAGATAGGACTTTTATCTTAGACACAGACGCTAGTTTTGGAGCCATTGGTGCAGTTTTGAGTCAAATTACAGAAGATGGAGAAGAATCTGTCATAGCTTATGGCTCGAGACATATGTCATCACATGAAAAGGGATACTGTGTAACCAGGAAAGAACTGCTCGCCGTACATGAATACGTCATGCATTTTAGAGAATATCTGTACGGGAAAAAATTCATAATTCGCACCGACCACAAGGCATTGGTTTTCATGAACACTACAAAAACGCCAATCAGTCCGCAGTTCCAAACATGGTTAGCTAACCTGTCGGAATATGATTTTGAACTAAAATATCGGAAAGGCGAAGAACACTCGAATGCAGATGGACTATCAAGATTAAAAAGTATGGTTTGCACTCAGTGTCAAACAAGACATGAAGAAGCTAAGCAAGGAAAATCAAAGATTAGATATATATATACTATCCAAAGAACAGAAGCTATGGAAAAAGTATGGGAACAACAACAAAAGGACATTCGGTTTCAAGAGCTGCGAGAGATATTGGAAAATGGATGTACACGGGAGAAAAAGAATTGTTTTCCTTTTAACGTAAAGAATACACGAATTGATGGAGGATTAATAACAGTAGAAAAGAACAAAAATATCTTAATGTTAGTCCCAGAAACATTTGCAGGCCTGTTAACAACAACACTACATGAAGAACTATGTCATATTGGAGTTAAGAAATTATTTCATTATATGGAAAAGATATTTTATTGGCCGAAAATGCAAGAAACAATCCAACTCTGTTTACGATGTTGCGAGATCTGCGCTAAGAGAAAGATCGATCAGACAAGAACCAAGGAAACATTTATTCCTAGATATAGCTCTGAATTCCTAGAACAGATTGTTATAGATGTGGCTTACATGGAAATAAACGCCATGAAAAAATATATGGTAGTAATGGTGGACCGTTTTAGCAAACTGATTTCTTTAACTGCAATAACAAAGCAAGACGAAGGGACCATTTTCAAAACAATACTTAATAGTTGGATCTATCGATTTGGAAAACCGAAGAGCATTTTAACAGATAGAGGCCGAAATTTCGAAGGGAATTTCCTAAGACAGAAGCTACAGAAACTTGGAATCAAACAGGAATTCAGCTCACCTTATCAGCACCAATCAAATGGTTTAGCCGAAAGAGCCATACGAACGATAAGAGATCTTATTACAGCAACATTGGCAGGCGGATGTGAAGAGAGAAACTGGCACGAACTTCTACCCAGAATAGAGTTCACTATAAATAGCAGTCGACAAAGTGCTACAGGTTTATCACCATTTGAGATAATCTATGGACGGAGTGTTAACCTACACTCTAACCTGAAACAAGCCGAGATATCAAGAAGCGAAAGAATCGAAGACGCGAGATTTAATTCGAGTAAAGCCGCAGACACTATGAGAGCTATAGATAAGACAAAGAGGGGCACTCGTGTTTTCGAGGTGGGGGAGGAGGTACTCGTACGTAAAGAGCCGCAGAACAGGCACAAGGATGGTATGCAATACGATGGCTCATATAAAATCGCCAGATTTCTATCACCTCATCGAGTCGAACTACAATCACAAGAAGGAACGAAAGAAAGAAGAATCGAGTGGCTGAAGAAGTGGAAAAATTCTTAAGAAGGGGAGAGTTAGATATCTGTTTGTTTAAATAATTTGGATTTGGCAGATTTTGTGAATTAATTTAAACTTGTTATTTAGAAATTCTTTGATTAAATATATATTATTAGTTTGAAGATTTTTGTTGCAAATTTAAAGATGGATCTAAAGATGGATTTAACTGTTTCTATTGGGAATTTTTTTAAAAAAAATAATCTTTTTTTGAAATATTTGTAATACTATGAGTAAATTTCACTAGATTAAAGGATTAATTAGTAAAGAGTGACAGTAACTGTGGGATTTATCTGTCTTATAAATCCCAATCAAACATTTACAGACAATTTTACAGTATGAAATTTGCGACAAGCATGTTTAGATAAAAGCAAAATTATTAGAACATGTTGTTTGGGTTATTGAAAAAAGTAATGAAAATTCTATGACCCATGTTAGTTGTTATACTTTTACTATTTATAACATCCACAATTAAATACTAATATTTATTAAATTCAAAAATAATGAAATTTATACCCAATATGTAAACAAATCTTCACGAGGAATTTTATTCAACGTCGAGAAATGTAAGCATAAGGAATTTGCATAACACACCAATCCACAACATACATTCATTTAATATTTTATGGTACTTTTATTTATTTAATTAATTAGTTCAATTATATTCTTAAAACATGTCAAATAAATCAAAGTCTAGAATTTTCTAATATCTATTTTATGACATAACAGAACATGAAATATGAGACATGTTTCAGGCATACATTAATATACACAGACGCATAAAACCATTTACAATAATTATTAATTAGGTAATTTAATTATTAAATTACTTATGCAACACATATGAGCTGATGAGTGTTTATCATCACAAGCTGACAATCCAATTGGTAAACTAGATTGTATATCATAATAGACATACGGAAAATTGTAAAATTCCCATTTGTTACTATTTTTCAATTACTTGACCTGTCTCGAGTTATTAATTCGATTTTTCATGTCATCTTCATAAAAATGTTTATGTTGATGAGTTCCCAAATGTATTGGTAATATACATTGAATACGAAAAGGAATATACATAAAAATACGAATATTATTGCTGTGGTTGAATATATCGAAATTTTCAAAAAATCATCATAGCATTATAGTCAGTTGACTTCATATTCTTAGAACTCCGTCAAAGTGTTCACGTTCCTAATGTATACCATTTAGTACAGCTTCGTTGTTAACTAATAATGGAAAGCTCTAATATTCCGTACATTTCTATCCAAAAGTCATCTTTCAAAAAAAATATTTGCTGACTGTATTTTATTTTATGCTTTATCTTATGTAAGGCATTTTGAGATAGCGTGAATAGATATTGTAAGCTGTATAAACACATTTTGCTAGCCGTTAATTATCCTATAATGATATAGAGAACAAAAATTTAGATCTATCGGTGCAAAGAATGAATTTTATTCATAAGAAAGTGGTATTAATAAAAAGTTATAAGATTCATACATAAATATAAATGTCACGGTAATGAAACTTTGTATTTACAACAAATTAACAATATAGGTAAAGTACAGATTTATTTTTCTATGTAACTACTTTCTATCTCCAGCACTTCACCAAACCCTTTACCAGTTTAAAGAGACCGTTTTTGAAGAAAGTGACATCCTTTCTTTTTTGAGGAAATTTTGCACTGGTATCGTGACATCTTTTATCAACTCAATTCTCTGCCATCGCAAATATTTCTCCAAGTGATTAAAGAAGAAAAATTACTGATAGCCAAATCAAGGCTATACAAAGCCTTTTTTGGCAATTGTATCTACTCATCTATGAGTTATGTGAAATGGAATTGTATGCTTTTTATCATCTATGATTTTGTGTCGGTTTTTTAAACTCAATTTTTCACCGCTATCATTTCCGTAATCATGTAAGTGCGTTCACTAAAAGTAAGCTTTCATACTCATGCTGTGGTCATACAACATGGCTATTCCAGGTCACAACCATAAAAAGAAGTTTCATGCACTTTTCTCATCATAGTATTTATTTGTGTGTCAAGCAACATTAAATATAATACTCAAAATTTATTCGATGAAGAATAAATAATTCTGCATTATTAATGTTTTTAAAGTAGTAAGTATTCTAGTCGATTTGTTATAATATAATAAAATTAAAAATATATTTAAATACAAGAGTTAACGGAATATGTATCCATCAACACTTTACTTGCATTTGGTTCATCATATCTATGTAAGTTGGCATTTTCAACTTTTACAGAATTAAAGTCTAAATAAAAGGAAAGGTTATTGGTAGTTGGAAGATGAAATGCGTGTCTGTTTATCAAAAATCGAACCAAGGATAAATCAAATTTGTCAAGAAAAACATTTTTTTCATTGAAAATCAAAATCAAAACTAAAAATTCTTGCGTATATAAAAAATATAAAAATGTGCCTTCATAAAAAAAGTTTACCGATTGCTGCTTTACCAGTGGCATAGCAATAGGTTGTGCAGGTTGTGCACGGCACAAGGGCCCAGGACGAAAAATTAGTAAAATTTATACGTTCGAGCATTATAAATTCCCCGATTGTCATCAAACCAAGCATCGCTTTGGCGTTTGTTTTGTTTTTATTAAGACAGCAACCACAGTTTGAACGGTTTATACATTTAATATTATTAGGAATCTATATTGGATAAAGTTGTAAACCACATATGTCACACCCATTCATCTATTAAATTATTTGCTTTACTTGACGTTGGTTTTTTTTTATGTGATGAGGACTTGTTTATTAATAAAACGTCAAATCCAATTTACTTGCCTACTCGATTCAAAATGGCGGTATAACGACATCATGGCAGAGGTCATAGAGTTTTGTTGATATTTACTATGCGGTAAAAAGGATAAAAATAATATTGCTTATTGTATATCAATTTATAATAATTGTATAACGCTACTATTTCTGTTTTAAAATGCGCAAATTTACTCAGAGAGTTGCTAATCACCTTCCCCCAAGCCTGCCTATGGTTTGGTTCCTCGGATCACTTCGTTCGACAAATATTTTGTGCGTCCCAAAATCTGCACAAGGGCCCCAGAAATCCTTGGTACGCCACTGTGCTTTACGCCTTCATAATAATATTGTTATTATTAATCATAATTATTTAGAAAATTTAAAATTTATAACTAAATGTTTATTTTATTTATTTCAGCATGTCACAGATTTATTCACTAAAGAACACATAGCCCATATTGCCGTTGCCTCTTTTGCTGACACAAAATTTGCTTTGACACAGATCATAAACAGAATCAGAAAAAGGTAATTTCTTAACATTTTGAATATTTTTATTATTAATGAAAAGTTTTGCATTGTCTATGATGAAATTCTGCATTTTTTTAAAAATAATTTTTAATTGACACAACAGAATATTTTTATTTCTATTTTAATTATTCAATACTAGACTGAATTTTTGGAACTGGCTTTTTCAAGTGTTATTTAACTTATTAATGGCCGAAACTCAACAATGATGTTTATTTGAAAAATAATGATTGTTCCAATCTTTTACAGTCTTTAGAAGAGTATTGTATGAATTAAAGCTTTATCGTAATTATATTTGTGTGTGAAAACAACCGTTTCATTTTTGGGACATTGGCCACTAGTCATAAGAAATAAAATAATACCTTAGGGTTAAAAATAGAGAATATGACATATCCTTTAATGTATACAAAGGTGGACATACATTTTATGAAAAATAATAAAAATAATTGCACTTATAATAAAATCCCATTGAAAATAATAATTTGAAATAAATTTTGAAATCTTTTTTTTGGTATAAAGTTTCAAAACAGGGATTATGAAAAGGAACATCTACTGCAAATTCCTTTTATTTTCTTCTTATACTGAGTCTAGATAATTTTTACAAAATGATTCCCACAATCGTTCATCACTTTATATCGACTTTCACTTAGTCTTCTTTTAATACAAATGCTGTGTTTTACGCTGCTATTTTGTTGAATTTCAATCTTGATGGAAACAATGTTTTATAACACTAGAATGTAGAGAGACTATCTTATTCTCAAATAATTTCATTTGAACCTTGATAAAATTAGATTTGAAGTTTAGCACTTTCTTTAGGATTCATTATCACTAGAAGACTATTGAGTACGAAACAATCATGACTTTAACTGGTAATTTTTTCTTGTATTTCACAATGGCATTTCTCTATCAAAAAGCAGATTTTTAGTAAGCGATGTCGTGCACTTAGATAAATGAACTGATTGCGCATAATATAGATAGGTTTAACTTGAGGCAATATAAATCTCCGAACGCATTACAAATGTTTCTTTATAAAAATCAACTTCATCACTTCTATTATCTATTTGCTCAGTTAACAACTGTTAGACTTCTATCGTTAATAAATTGAACTGTTATTCTTTTTATAGCCAAATGTTTTTTTTATTATATTTTTATTATCGATGATCATAAATAATATAGAAATTTTGTAATTATATTAAATATTAATTACAATCACGCTTTGTTTTCTAATACGTTTTTAACATTTAAATTATTAAAAGTACTTTACTACCCGTCACACATTGGTGGTGCTTACAATGTAAATATTCATAAATAATTCCTAATATGATTGATGAAAATAATGTATATAATTCATTATGATAAACATTTTTCAACGATAATCATCATACGATAGATGTTGACATTTTGCTTGATGGGAATTATGATAATTTCCCATTTCTCTGCTAATATGATTTGGAAAATATCATTGTAGGAATAAATATTTACATCGATGAGTTTCATAATATTTAATAAATATAATTATATAATTATATAATAATAATAATAATAATAATAATAATAATAATAAACAATAATAATTATTTAATTTAACAACAACAATCCATACATACAATATCCAAAAAAATATTTAAAAACATTTAATACACAAGTATTCTCTGCATTCTGCACATTAATTTTCGAATTCAATGACTTTATCAATAACGCCTCACAAATTATACATTCCCAATAATTATTGAAATTTTTTAATAAAATTTTAAAATCAGACATACTTATTTTACTCTTACAGCGCTTATTGTGCCCATTAATATTAGTCAATACCTTCGGCCTATAATGCTCTCGAGCTCGAATACAGAGATGACAGGAAGTCTCTCCCATGTATGTGGCATTACATCCATTGCATGTAAACTGATAAACGAGATCAGAACACAATCCAACTGGAGTTTTATATTTATTAATAAACATAATGCGTACTTTGCATTTATTATTATTATAATATATTCATATAATAATAATGATAATAACAATTATTATTCTTGAAAAATGCATGATTTTAATATTAGAAAGCGTTATTCAAACATGTTTTATAATATATTTTAACAGTCACATTTTTATCATTAAATAAGATACAGAAAAATTTATATACACCTAGGCCTTGCTTTGTGACGTAGATACGTTCCAAAATTTAGCGACGCAGTCTGAAACAACGCAAAGTTAATTAACATTTTATATGAGAAACAATGTGAATATTGAATATAGGTTCCCAAAAAAATTCCACGAGGAAAAAAACTAATGAAATTATTAATTTATGAAACAAATAAAAGAAACTTTATTAATTCATAAAAAATAGAAAATATGACATGAAAATTCAATTTAACACAAAATAGCGAGAAAAAGTAAAAAACTCTTTATTCATCTGTTTTAATTATATATGTAGATGTAGATGCTAGCTTCTGCGACTTTTCTTTAGCGAGATATTTTTCGATGGTTGACTGAACAGCATTTTTTAAAAATTCTCTGTAAAGCTCCTTGTAGCAATTAATTCAATTATCTATCGCCCTAGCTACTTTAGATTTTCGATCAAAGCCAGAAATATTTTTTAAAAATTATCTCGACAGCATCATCAATCAAGCTCATTGCTTCGGAAGGCTCTTTTGATGACAATTTGGGTTGTTCGGTAATTTCTAATGAGCTGTTTCCTTTGTAGGCATATTCCAAATCGTCATTATTAATGCCATTGTTGTGTAAGGTTAGCAATTCATCAATATCCTCCTCTTCCATCTCTTCAAAATTGGACTGTGGCGAAATTTGCAATATTTTGTCGAACATGTGGTCATCTTTCTCAGTGGTATAATCATTGCTTTTTCGGTGAACACATTCTGACCAAATTTTACGCTAAACGTCATTCATGCATGATGGTTTAACCTCATCCCACGAATCTGAGATAAAAAAAACTGTAATAAAACAAATATCCAAACAGAAATTATAAATAAACCAAAAATAATATGAATGACATCTACATTTAACGGAGCAAATATCAAGAAAATGGTGAATTCAGATGGTGCAGGCGTAAAAATATTTTACACAAAAAAGGAAAGACAATTTATAATTAAAAAAAATTAACGACACAACTTCGAAAATTGGTATATTTTTAGGAGCGACGCAAGTTCGAAAGAACGCAAAACGAAACGACACAAAGCGTGTATTGTGGATTTATTAAACGAATTCCAAAATTATTTTTTTATAAAATTATAAATAATTCATACCTAAATTTTTTTAATCAGTCTTTAAATCTAAAATTGTTCTAACATTTACTTAACATGTCGATTTAAACCATTGAACACATTTGAAAGCAATAACTATTTAAACACATTTAAAACACACGTATTCAAAGCATTTTACACATTAATTTTTGGATCCAACGACCTTATCAAAAACACTGTACATATCACACGTTCCCAATAAATATTAAATAGTTTTTATAAAATTTTTAAATCTAACATACCAACTTTACACTAATATTGACCAATCCATTCGTGCGAAAAATTTAAATGATAATTATGTACTATGTACAACTTTTATTTTTTGGTCTCCTTTGATTTGTTTTGGGATATTTTATTTATTTTCATATTGAAAAAAACTCAAGTATTTTTTATTATACTCCACACAAATTTTCCGGCGTCGGAAAGGCGACGCTCTAGTATAGGGGGGCAATATAAATATAAATAAAAATTAATTAATTGATTATAAGATATAAAATAATATATGTAATTTAATAAAATATAATACATTCTAACATATTATATTATAAACATATAGTATTATAAGATGCTATAAAATAACACAGAATATAATTCAATGTTCAATAATATACAGTATATTATACTTACTACTCAGTCTTTATTTGAACCGGATAGAAATAAGCCACTAAACGCCAGAAGATTTCCAAAATATCTTCTTCGTCATAATTTTGTCTCGAAAGCCATAAACGAAAATCAATATAATTAATTTTTTGTTCAATTGACATTCCCCGCCGTTTTCGCATATCAACTTTTAAGTTTCCCCACTGTCCTTCAATTTTGTTCGTATGTACTTGAGTCACGGGATCTTTGAAATGAATCTTGTGGTTTAACGAGAGATGAATAAATTTGGAGTTGGGTAAATATTCCAAATTATAATTTTCAGTCCAGTAGGCAGGCCAACGATCACTATAAATAATTGTCCCTGGTTTGATAAATATATTAGTTATCTTCATGGGCGTTTTAAAATTAGTTGTTACTTGTCTAAATTTATTCTAATCAATTATTTTATAATCTTTATTTTATAATCAATTAATTAATTTTTATTTATATTTATTTTGCCCCTCTATACTAGAGCGTCGCCAATTTTCCGTTCTTTAAATAGTATAATAACTTAAGTATAATAAAAAATATTTGATATTTTATCAAAATGAAAATAAATGAAATATCAATAATATTTTATCTGTTAAATAAATCTATAATATATTTAGTTATTTTACCTTACCTAATAGTGAAAGTGAGACTGTCCAAGCATATAGTAAAAATATGCCTGTTTAGCACTTTCTAATAATAATAATAATAATAATAATAATAATAATAATAATAATAATAATAATAATAATAATAATAATAATAATAATAATAATAATAATAATAATAATAATAATAATAATAATAATAATAATAATACTATTAATAATAAATATAAATTTCATTATTTTTTAATTTCAAAAAAAATACAAGATTAGTAGACTAGTAATGCAGTTAGAATGGTAAAAATTAATCAGCCAAAATATATTCATTCACTGATTGTACATTGGTTTCTTAAAACATTACTATATTTCACATACGTCTGATTAATAATAATATAAATCATCAATACACCTTCAATTGATTGTATATGGTAAATATATATTTTACTTGTATATGTTGACCTTGAATCTATCAATGAATAGGATATTTTGAATCATGTCAAAAGTTGTTTCTGAAAGTAACCGACTTCACAAAAACTTTTTGTAAAATCTTTTTTCTTTAAAACTTGTCATTCCCATTATTGAGTGCATTTTTAAACTGAATTGAAATATTATCGTTCTTTTTAAAATTAATTAATTTAGGATGAATGTATAAATTTCAAACAAAACTTTTGAAGTTTGATTTAAAGTGCTGAAGTTATTTTAGGTTTTTACCATATTAAACTATTCTTCGAACATTTATTAATCATCATACGGAAGTATACGTATTTAATTAATACTATATTATGTAAAGACTAACTTCTGTTAAAAATATAAAGGTAAGGAATGACCGCATATTATTTTGAAATTGTAAATTACATATTTATAGAAAAAATTTCTAAAGTCGTGAGTTGAACTTCAATTGGTTTTATAAAAACTGTTTTATTCAATTTTATTGTTTAATTCTTTTACTGGGAATCAAATTTGATTGTAAATGAGACGTAGAGTTTTTCTGTCGGGGCAATTAATTTTTCACCGCTTTATCGATTTATCCTTTTGCATAAAATACATTTTAATTTATTATCGTCCTGTTTGACCGGTATAGGATAAAAACAGGAAATGAAACCTGGAATTTTACGAAGTTTCATAGATTTTGCAAATGACGATAATCGTTTGAAAAACATTAAAACAATGATTAACCAGACAAAGGATACATATATTGCATGTTGCATCGACGAGACCATGGTGAAATTCAAAGGCCGCTTATTCTGGAAGCAATATCTCTCATCAAAACCAAGCTCCAAGTGGAGAATAAAATGTGGTCACTTTGTGATTCCGAAACTGGTTTCCTGATGAAATATAATATATACACCGGGAAAGAGCAAGCGTCCACTTCCAAAGAGGGGCTTGCATTTAGAGTGATGTCTAAATTATTGGAAATTTTGAGGATAAAGGCCACATACTATACGTAGATAATTTCTATAGAAGCGTTGACCTATTTAGATAATTTACACCTAGAAGAAAACTGGAGCATGTAGCACAGTGAGAGTGAACCGGAAAGGACTGCCCCCAACCATGAAAACCACAAAACTCATTCGCGCAGTCTACCTGTTATATGGGAGAGAAAAGACAAGAAAATTCTAGTCTGTTCATGGCAAGATACGGGAAAGGTCAACGTTTTCCCAACTGTGGGAAATGCAAGGGTAGCCGATGTTGAAGTGTGAACCAAAAAAGACCTCTCGACTGTTAAAAAGCCATATATTCAACGTCTATATAATAAAAATATGGGTGGGGTTGATCGGTTGATGGAAATAGGTATAGTAACGTGTATGAAATAATAAATTATCATAAAAATAATCAAAATAAGCACTTTCTTTGCATGGATTGTTGTCATTTTTCGCAAAATTATTAAAAAAACACCTTGCGCACCTAAAGGGTTAATGTTTTTATATCTATAATTTGGAATCGATGGTTTTTGTCGGTTGTTGAATTTCATGAGTATCGTTTCTCCATCCCTGAAAAAATAAATTTTCTATACAAAACAAATTAAATTTTTGACCTTTTGTTATGATGAAAATAAATGAAATAGAAAAAACAGATCATAGGAAACTTAAAAAAAATAAAAGATTTTACTGATGTCTGTAAATATATAAATTCTCATGAGAAATCATATTTCATTATTATTTTATTATTATTTACAATGTTTAATTTTTTGATTTAGGTCAGATCTCATAAAAATATGCTTGCTGGGAGGTGATTGTCATTTAAGCTCAGTTTTGCGTGTATTTGTTGATCAAATGAATCTTAATTATTCTAAAGAAATTGTCAATTGCTTTCGATTTTTTCTTATTCCAATCACTGGTTTTTGTTTAACTGCTTCGACAACATCGAATACCTTCATTAATCCTGGTAAACTTTGTGGTATTTCTATATCTTTATTAAATAAATCCAGATAAACAATATTATTGTGATTGTAGTAACATAAACATACATATATATACAGTCATACCCCGGTCAACGTTGTTAAATGGTTCCAGAAAAACGCGATGTTAACCGAAACAACGTTATACGAAGCAATTATAATTAAGAAAAAAATTCGCAATTAAATAGATTTAAAAGATTTAAAAGATCCTATTTCACCATNAACCTGTAACTGAAGAATTTTACATAATGAAATTATTGAGCACCATAACGATTAAGTTCTATCTATTTTTATTGTGTTACCTTTATTTGGCAACGACATCGTCATTGATATTTTTTGAATATAATTATAGATTTCATTGCAGACATGCTATCAAACTAATAATTATCATAAGAAATCGGCCACAAATTTGATCTATTTAATAATAGATGCGTTCATTATATTGTTATTAATAATACAATAGCATAATATTGATAGCTCTCGGTTGGTGATGAATAAAAATTACTTTTGGTTGTTTCATTAACTCGTTCATATCGGTATTTATTTTACTGCTATATAAATATAATGAAAGATGTTTGTTAATATAATAGGTTTTATCTGCACAGATGAATGACGTGAATTCATTTATATTTCATAAGACCATGAACAGTGAAAATTGTTGTACAATTTTGAAATATTGTCTACTACAGTGATATAAAAATTAGGCACGACAACATGAAAATGTTAATTGTATCCATTCCTCTTTGACTGCTCCTTAATTAATATTTGATCATAATTCCCACCATGGTCTATATTTACATATTGAAAATGTGCGTGATATTGAACTTGCTCATGAAAAGTTCGAGAATAAAAGTGACAAATTCATTGACCATAGTTTAGATATACTGAAGCAAATTGAATTGTAATGGATTAAAAAAAAGACATATGAAATGTTTATTGCCATTTTAGTTTTCATTTCCATTGTTTTATTCAATATATATATATATGATTATATAATCATTTTTTATTGAATAAGCACATCTTTTTAAGTTTGTAGTAGTATGAAGATGATAGTTAAGTTGTAGAAATATATTTGTATTTTAAATCTTTGACATATTTGTTTATTTATTCAAAAATGAATATTATTTCCCTAATTAAAATTTATGCAGTCAATAAGATTTTAAAGTATTATCCAGACACTTATTGCTAGATATGTTACCTTCACTAATTTTCATGATTGAGGTTGCACTTAATATATTGGACGATTCGTAAGAAATCCCTGTACATTAATGACTTTCGGTGTTGCACTAAGATGAATTTAGTGAGTTTGTTGGTTAAATTATTTATCGGACAAATCTCAAACTTGATGTATTGTTATATGATTGTAGTTTGTAGTAGTCGTTTTGAAATGTGTAATAAGTTTGTTAAGAATAAGATGCTAAAAATTAAACTATAAAGTTAAATAAAATTTGAATTGTTCAATAAAATAAGAGTTATTGTTTATTAAGTAAATGATATAATCCATTCCAGTTTATGTTTGTTGACATTTTAATAATGCGGCATGTTTCAGCGTAAAATAATGAGTAAACTTTAATTGTTTCTTTGAAAGTTTGATCGTTATCTTAAATGTTTTCAATTATTATTTTTATTATTATTATTTATTAGAGTTTTTTTTTACTATGAATCAAGTAAAGATATCGATGTTTTTTTGATATCTTTACTGATTCATAGTCTAAAACATTTCTAATAAATACAATATCCATTGAAAAGAAATCAGAGGTGAAAATTGTAAAAACTTTTTATAATATTATTATTAGTATTAAGTCTAAGTTTATTTTAGTCTCCACTTTTATTGTTTCTGTAGAGATAAGTTTTCCTCCCTACTGTGTTCCTGGTAATTAATAATATAGTACCATCTTTCACTTTATTAAAGTTAATGGATTATAGCGGAAAGTTCGAATACTTCTTATGTTTTTTATCATCAATTTGAAATCTTTTTTGTTGCATCATTTTCCATGCATATTTTTATTCAACATTTATTCCCTATTATCTTTTAAGTTTATAATATAAGATTTATCTATTACAATAAAATTGTTTGATTCTTTCATTTAGGAATCACAATACACAATAGCATGGCTCGACGGCTATGCTCAATTGATTCCAAATATGCCTCTCTTTTTGCCGAGTTTATCCAGATGGAAAATATATCATCATCATATTCTATAGTCGAGCGGAATAACAAATTCCTATTTGGAGTTCATGACTATCTGCAGGCAAACAGCACTCTGCAATGTCCAATTGGAGACTGTTTGATAGCATGTAGTGTTAGGCAACAGAATATGACTCAAGGTATAATTTTATTAATAATAATTTATAATCATTTTGTCATATATTTTTCTTTAAATGTTTTAATGAACATAACTATAGAATTTCAAAGTTCATTAGACTATTGAAAGTATTTAAATTAATTAATAAATAAAATAATTGATATGGATTATTATTATAATTCATTCTATTTAATATATACTTTGCAGCAAAAAGGCTTATATTATCATTTGTTTAAAATAATTATTATTACTTTCTATATTTTATTAACGCTGCTTGCTGGAAACCATCATTTTATAGAAAAGCATAAATTGCTATATGAAAAATGAAGTATGCAAAACGATTGACAGACCAATATGACCATAAGACTCAAACTTCGTATTCGTATCAATGCAATGTGTAAATAACAAATTCTAATTAGACGCAGCAAAGGTCAGTACAAGTTACTTGACGAATAGCAAATAAATGCACAAAAAACCCACAAAATAATAATTTAGAACAATTAACATATATTTGTTGCAAACATATGTCAAATCAAAAATCATATGTTTGTTGTAAACAGGTAAAAACAAATCATGTTTGAACAGGAATTTCATTATAGACATTTTTGTCCACATTACGGTCAACGTGCATTTTTTTATACCTAGAAATCTGTATGACACCATAAAATAAATTAAGCGGCAAATTATTAATTTAAAAAAAAAGAATTTACATTGAAAAATTTTTCAAACTTAAGTTTGTATTCGGGCGTTATTTACATTTAAAAAATAATTTTGACAAAAATGTCCACAATACCATATAAAGATGAGTGTAGATATTTCTAAATAATTGCTTAACCCTTTCAATAATGTAAGGACATATTGTCCCAGAGAATTTCTAATAATTACTAAAATAATTTAAATGCTTAAAAATGCATTGGGACCTGGGATTTTAGTGCTGTACGGTCATAGGCTCGTAAATAAGTCCAAATCTGTCTGCTTTATTGCTGTTTGCTGTCTGATTTTTTTCTTTTCTATAAAATTTTGTCAGTCTAGAATCTAGATGTTGCTAACAAACAGTAGACAGGTGTCACGCGTATTACTAACTGTGTTTTTATATGTGCTGTGCTCGGAATTGCCAAGTAAGCTATTTATAATTTTATTTTACTTATTTAGTGTGCAGCAATAGTTTTTGAATTTTTTTATTTCCAAAAATAAAAATGGGACTTATATGTCCCAATAGTGTTAATTATTGGGATATTATGTTCCATCAGTATTGAATAACCAATATATTCAAAATTTTCGTTTTAGAATGGATAAACCTTTGTCAGATCATTTATTTAAATATTTGTTTTTCCCGTCAAACTAAATTAGCAATAAATATTTTGTTCTATAAATATTACATGAATTATTAAAATAAAAAAATCGTATTGAAAGGGTTGAGCGATAACAGTGGTTTTGAAAACCTTTATTTTGATAAAGCAAATTACCTCGGAGAGTAACCAAAGTATTTATAAACGAGTCATAACATGTCTAATTTTAGCTATTACTAATTTTAATGAAATAAGATCAAATGATTTTCATTCTGGAAAATGGCGTTTATTTCACTATCAAACATTTTTCTAACTTGTTCTATGAATATTTTATGATTACCATTTAATGATTTTTTAAATAAATTTGCGATATTGGAAATAATGAAGACGTAGGTACTTAATGAGTTAAATTACTAAGAATTTGTTATTAAAAAATAACTAAATATAAAAAGTATAATATTGATGTTTAACTTTTTATATCTAAAATAAATTTCCTTTTTCTTAAATGCCTATTTAGTTTATTTTTTGCATTCAAATATTCACGAAAAAAGATGCAATCATTTAAAAGAAAAAAGTCGAAACAAAATGTTCATGAATTAAATAACAATAAAATACAAGATATAAGCAAAGCACAATTCGAATATTTCACAGAGATCTCTTGCAAATAAATGCATGTTGAGCGTAGGATCAATTAACAAAATTTTTAAAAACAAAGAATAAAGCCACAAAGATAAACGAATTAATTTTTCGAATGTTGATTAAAGGTTTCTGAGTGTTCATTTCCTATATCATATAATTAATAAAATATAAAAAATAAAATAAATAAAAATAATTATTATCAATTATAAAATTAATTTTAGCAATAATTGGTTGGTTTATTCAATATAATTAAATTAATCAATTTACAAAAAAATGAAGAAAATATTTGGGTATTTGTATGTTTCCTTATGATTTGAATGAGATATTTCATATACTAGTCATCTGGGGAGTGCAAATATTAATTCTTCACAAATGCAATTTAGGATCAAAGTCCTTGAGTCTGAGTTCATGGTGTTTTTGCCTGGAAAATTATTTACTTGTGATATTGTTTACTAAACAAACTATAAGTAGATTCTTTCCTTTTACGGGCATGTGTTTTAAGGGCGAACTTTCTCAGAGAATTTCAATAACAATCGCAGTCATTCAATTGATATTAAATATGTTAGGTGAAAGATAAATATAAAAAAGAATATTATCTGACGGGAATTATAGAGTGTAGTTGTTGTAGGTTAAACTTAATATTAGCACTTAATGCATTGATTATCATTATTCCAGGTTGGAAAACTTTTTAATAGGATTTGAATGGTTTGCAATTTGTCATTTGGTTTAATTTTAAATGTTCAACTAATTATTTTGACAAAAATTACCGGAAATAGATTTAGATGTGGTGATTATATTCTATGAATACTAATTATCTAGAAATAAATTGTGAAACGGTGCTGATATACATCAATTTGTTAAGTTTGATTAATAGTTCTAAATTTGTTTAAAATCAAACACCTTATTCAGTTTCTGATAAAGGTATTTAAAAATTATGTTTGAAGAAAATTATTCGTTTTATCACTATTCGATCATTGTCATCTGTAAATTACTTGAATTGCAGTGTGAAAGAATTGCATGGAAATCGAGAGGAAATAAATAAAATTTATAAGGATTGTTTTTACCCCGTGGTGGTCAAACAAAATTTGTAACCCATAGTATGATAACCTATATATAAAGGACAACTATAAATTATTGTGCAGATAAAATACTTGTGACACTGTAAGTATATGATAGAAAGAGAATACAGAGCTCCAACAAGATGATGCTCTTTGTCAATTTGTTCTGCGAGTTAGACTATTTTTAAAGAGAAAATCCTTAACAGATGGATTTGAAAAGATGGATCGTTTTTTGTCTCCACACTCGACGGATTTGAGTTTTATCGGGATATGTAAAAACCAATGTTTGTTCAACCAAATGTAAGTCTCTCGAAACTTGCATGATGAGTTAACTGATTTGATTGCTGACATTTCTGAAAATCAGCTCGAAAATGTTTTCAGGAAACTATATAATCGCATTCCCTTTTGTATTAGTAATGATGATGGACCTGTTGAAAATTAACAGGAGCAATAAAAAAATTAGGTGCTTCTTCGTTACTTTGCTTTTTACAGATTCTTTGCATAGTTACCAGTATTTTTAATTACACACAGACCATTGGACACCCTGTATTTAAAAAAAAAATTATGATAGGCTTCGAATAACATTATCTTCTATTCAATTAATAATACATAAAAGACAATTTCAAAAGTTCTATTCTCTTTAGAATGTCTCCAGTTTTAGTTTGACATAAATGTTATAAGAATATATATTTACCTCTCAATTCTTTAATTGTCTGGTTATTTAGAAATTAATTTTATGTGCCTCCGCTGGAAAATATATTTCAAAGTCATTTCAGAACTGTAAAATTATAATAAAAATTTTCACAATCACATATAAACTTTGCCCTTATGTACTAACCTCTTTTTCGGATAGATAGTTCTTTATGCTGATGGCCCTTTTTGTCATGGGCCATTATGTCGGGTCATTGGAGAAATTATCTTATATTACTTATTGAAACAAGTGTTTATATAAAAACGATATTCGGGACTGACAAGTAATAGTTTATTAAAAATTAAACGGTTAAGTGTTAACTCAAGTACGATTCAATTAGTAAAGAATTTCATTTTGCACATTTGAAGTGTTCGGTTTGTTGCCATATAATTTATCTTTGTTTAATTTTTGTATTTTTAAATATTCGCAAAATGATAATAAATAAATAATATAAATAATAATAAATAATAATATAAATAATATAAATATATAAATAATAAAAGTCCAAAGATTGATATAACTCATAAATTTGCATTTTAATGTTTTTTAGATTCGTATCGATTTTTACTAAAAATTTTAATTTTTTCCGTAAATTATTTCAATATAGCCCTAGGAAGAGTTTTTTGGAAATTCGTCTATGATGAGCATCAGCAATCAAATTTCATAAACGATTTTAAGTCTCAAAAAAATTTTGACATTCATTTTAATTTTTTTTTAATTCTTGAACATAAATTTTTAGAAATAATAGCTCTAGTTTAATTATTTCAATTTTATTTCAGTCATATTCTTCGTGTAGCCGTAGCAAGCTGCTGTATATTCATTATATCTAAATTTGCAAACTGCAATGTATAAATAAATATGGAAAAATTTAATTATTTGAAATAAAAATTATTTTTACTAAAATATTAATAAGAATTAAATTGATCTCTTTTTTGAGTGGTATTTTTGAAATTATTTTCCTAAATATAAAACTCAACTTTGTCTTAATAATTTTAAGCATTCTTAACTTAAAAGTTTATTAAAATTTTATCTAAAATAAATTGCAGAAATATTATTTTCAATGAATTTATTTTTCAAAATGTGCATCGATGTGATCGAAAGCATCATGCACATATAGTCAAGCTCTATTATTGAGAAGTAGTAGCAACCTTGCTCTCAACCTGGGAGGTCCTCAAATTCCAGTCTTTGAAATGTAATATTTTTGTTTAAAAATGCTGTGTCACCACAATTTTTTACTCAATAAGAAAAGCAAATTTTAAATTGAATAGAGAAATTTGTTTAGAATCACACTTGTTTATTATAATAAAAAAATTTTGCTTTGATTTTTAACTTTTTTCTTTTTGTTCTTTGATCTGTTTTCGTTTTTTTTTAATGATATTTCATTCAAAATATTGAAATTAATTTATACAGCTTTGCTTTTATCAATTGATCATTTTTGGACTTTTTGTCAGAATGAAAATAAATTAATTTTTCTTTTTCTGTTCATAATCGTACTAGCCAATAGTTGCGTACAAAATACATCGCACAAATTCAAATTTGTAATAAAATGTATGAATATTAATTACCATGAAGTGATAAGAAAATTCGTTACAAATCAGGTTTTGCTAAAAGAAATATCAACCTGCATAAAAATTCTTTTCCAGTAAGATTATTTTAATTTTAGTATGAAATTAAACTGTATCATTTTATTAAACAATAAAAGTTAATTATTAAGAAGTTTTATTTTTTTCCAAATATTGTTTGGATATTTTTTTATGTTTGTGTAAGTCTTATACTATAAGGTATACTGAATATATGTCACCGATTATTTACAAATAGTTTTATTTATTATTCACAGGGGTCCTTATAAAATGTCTTGCTAATAGTACTGATTAAGACAGTGGAGTGAATGTCACAATCATTCAAATGCTCTATTTTCACAAACTAACGTTTTCCCTTGAAAATTCTGATTATTATTATTATAATGGAATGGTGAGAATGTGAATTTTAATTATATTATTCGCAACAAATATACAAGTGCCCGTGTAGATAGTGTAATTGGGTTATTCCCAAATACCAACAGGAACTTTCATATAATAATAGCAACGGTTATTTTCATAAGAAAATGTGTCCACCACCGTTCTGTAACATTGACAGAGTTTTTTTTGCAGACTTGTCTATTATCTACATGATCTTATGCTGTTCTGTATATTATGTTACAGAAGGCCAATATCAAACATTATATAGGCGAATTCACCTACAGATTTCTTCTGATTTGAATATACTCAACTGACCGTTATTATTTCTCAAACAAATCAAACATAACTTTTGAAAGCTAGATAATTTTTTTAAACTATTTTCCAACATTAATTGTTAAAAAGTTCTAATATTAATTGGTTGTCTTGATAAATCATTTCTTTAAAATTCTGTTTCATTCTTGTGTATTTAATTGATGAATTTGACAGCCTTTGATATAATCTATTAAAATATCAAATCAAAAAATAATAATTTTGAATTTTTCCTCAAATATTGATTTAATACATCGTTTAATGTTTTTGATAAATATTGCAAATAAATCTTACTAATGGGAAATCTTTTCAAATTGATTCAATATTATGCAATTATATACAGTGTAGAACTCTGTTAAATTACAGAATCGCAGAATGTATATTATCGGTGTTGTGTGTGTGTGTGTGTGCATGTGTGCGTTCTAATATGTATGTGTGTCTGTTTTAGAACTTTATGACGTAATGTCATTGAATTTGGCTCGTGTTCGTGTATTTATGGGATCCTAGGCAATAGTTGCGTACAAAATACATCGCACAAATTTTAATTTGAAAATTATGCCCACGCACATGTTAGCGATGAAATACTGAACGAAAAATTTAGTTTAGTAAAATAAATGTATTTTTAGATTGCGATTCCAGTGCTGAATCTTTTATTCCTTTCGTTTGTGAAGTCCGACTTGGTGAGACATCTGATGTTGTTTGGAGTAAAAATGATGGTAGCATGGACGATCAGTGGCTCAATAGTACCAGTAGTTCACCACCACGCAGTCCAATTATTGGCAATGTTGAAACTAATGTCAAGTTAGTATGTTAAATAATATTATTAAATAATTATTATTGACAGTTTTCGATTTACTGATGGAAATTGATTTTGCACTTTTCTCTGTTTATAGAAGTGTTTTGGCTAAATATGTACCGAGATTTCCTTATAATATAAACATATTTCGTTTAACCATTAGAAATGACATATAATATTGTCATTTACTAGAATTGCTAGCCCTGAACTCTTCTGTAATATTCAATCAATACCTTCACAACAAATGTGTTGCTTCCTTGAAAGCATTATATAACAATATTACATGGTGTGGCAGAATGCATGGTCGAAATGTGTAGTTTGTAGCTAGATCAATATTATGAAAAAATACCATTAGACTCATGCTACAGCGATTTATTAGGAATGCATCATAAAAATAATATATAATCAAAATACAGGTAGGTCAATCATAGGAGGCCATTTTGGCAGATAAGTTCAGCTGTGATTATTAATTTTTATTAGAAAAAGTGTTATCCTGAACTATTAATTGATTTCCCGATTTTTCATAATTAACTCTACTAATTTGTTTGTTTAAATGGAAAGGTTTACGTGAAAGATATAGAAACACATGAGCAGCTTATAAATGAATTGAAAATTATTGGTAAGTATGAATAGTTTTGTAATTTTAAGCAACGTTAAACATTAAATTCTTTTGGATTATTAATTTTAAATTTATGATTCATTTTTATAACACTTCAATTACACATTTGCAAAAAACTTGAAAATAATGCATATTAGGTGAAATCTATGGAAATATTTTTGTGGAATTTTACTAATGGAATTACATTTTGCAATAACAATGTCAATTTAAAAGTGAAATGTTAATGAAATTTTATAAAATAGTGTTAGAATATAACCATATTGTTGTAGGTTTTTAAATGTTGTTGGTTAAATGAATTGTCGGTTCGTATATGAGGAGAGTTTGTAGAGCCCAGCAAAGTCTCCAGTAAAAAGTATCAGGACAGCCTGGGAGCTTCTATGTATGCCTATGTAAAAAATGTAAAATAACAATTAATAAAAATTACAAATTACTGAACAGAACTAACTATACTTTTACAACGTTTATTTAATAATCACAAATGAAATGAAAGAAAACTTTTTTGTCCGACTGATTTAATTCTAAATAGTATGGAAATATTTGGGATATGGTATTTTTTGTATTCTTTTATTGTTGATTTTCAGTTTTCGTCTTTGGTAGATATATAAATTGTCGGAGAATAATTATTACTTTCAATTTATAAGTCGTCGTAGTTTCGTTGTTTCTGAAATCTCCTGTTTTAAATTCCTGAATTACTTTTTAGTTTCTTTAGCTGTATATTTATTAATACATTTATAAAATTACACTAAATAGTTTTCTTTTTAATTTTTAGTATTTTTGACATTAGTTTAATAAAGTAACAATACACTACACAACTTCCCCCTTTAGAACTGGAGTTTAACAAGAATCAATAAAGATCAACATTTTTAAAATAACTTTTCTTTGTTGTTTTTTTTGTTATATTTTTATGTATATTTTTACTTTTTTTAAGTACAACCTAGATAAAAACTAAAAATATGTAACAAAACATTTTCTATCGTTTTGTTACATATTTACAAAAAAATAAAACTGTACAATCAGCATTTTTTGTGCACGTACTCTATTTGTGTATGTTTATGTTTTTATTTAAAGCATTCGTATGTATCGTTTTTTGTATATGGGTGTTATTATTGTGTCTTTGCCGAACAGTTTTATTGGGTTTTTGTAGTTGAATGTGATGTTTTTATGGATTGGTTGTGTTTTTGTTTGTGTATGTGTATTGTCTTTTGTGGGGTTGTTTGGAATGTTTTGGCTATTGTGGTAAGGTTTTATTCGTATTATATTTATTCTGGTTTTGATGTTGTCTTTTATTATTGTTGCTACGTTTTCGTTGACTTTCGAGCAGTTGGTTTTCCTGTCTATAATTGTCAGCATGTATTTGTAGTTGTCGTTTGTTGAACTGGTCCTACCACGTCTGTGTGAATCGTTTCAAAAACTTCGCTGCTTCTGAAGTTCACTTTTTGTGTTTTGAGTTTTTTTGTTGTTTTGTTTAATTTGCAGTTGTGGCAACTCTTGACATAATTTTCACTTGAATTCACTTGAAAAAGGCAGTGCTGAAAATTCTTGAGCATCAAAAAACATCGATATATTACTGATTTATAGTCTTAAAGCTCTCTTTTTTAATAAATTCAATGGAAAAAATAATCAGTGGTGAAATTGGATAAAAGTTTTTTAGTTGCTTTTATTTTATTGTACTTTTGTGGTGTACTTGGTTGTGTAACCACCTGAGTTAGCAAACACAGGAAAGTGACAGTGGGGTTAGTATAACCATTAAGGCGTGTGTTTGAAGTTCAATTTTTTAATACTTTTTCTTATATTTCTAAATGAAAGATTTCAATAATTAAATTTACCACTACATGGTATTTTTTTATAATTTAAAAAATATATAATGAAAAAATAATCCTTACAATCCTTGGCTCTGAATGAGATATTAATGGTATTCTATTTTATGACTTACTTGTAAATGTACAAGGTTTTCTGGGTGATTGTACTCCATTCTATTCAATAAAAGAATACAAGCTCCAATAATTATATCCGAATATGTTGATATCATTGTGTATCTAACCTTTAATATCAATAGCTTAGACAAGTACAGAACGCAGTTTCTGGATGCTAAAATTAATTTTAAAAATATGTATTAATATCAACACGTTTTACTAGTCTAGTGATATTATCCATAAAAATGATTTAGAAACTAGATTTTATTATTTAAATTAAGCATAAAGTGATGATTTCTTGGTAGCAGCATTTATTATTTAAAACAATAAAGTGATAATTTAAGCCTTTTGTAGCGAATGTATTTAATGAAAAGATTTTCGGCTATAAGATAGTCTTTGTCAATCTTAAGCCTTTGCATAATTATTTGTATATTTTATCTCAACAACTAAACCTTATTTCTTTGAATAGATGCTTTAGCAAAATATTTAAATACACTTTTACATTTAGTTGAGATATAACTTCTATTATATACTCCATATTTAAAATTACTATTAAATGACCGTTTACAGAAGACCGTTAAAATTATTTACCCTATGATGTCACAATTGCTTAAAAGACGGCCCTGGAGATATTGTTCTGAATATAGTTATTAAATATAATTTTTTATTTATTTTTATTCAGAAGTTCATTTGCTACATCATCTCCAGTCAGTATTACTACAACAACTTCATTTTCTGCCAACTCACAGAATATTGTGTCATCATCTCAGCCAAATAATCAAATACCTTTCTCACTCAATGATTCTACATCTTTAGAATTGCAATTGGAATATTGGACAGATCATTCTGCAAAAAAAGTCTCTTTAAAATCCGCATTTCGTCAAGTTCTAGTCAGCCCTATTATTTCAAATACTTACGGTGTCAACACTCAACATTTATTATCTCTTACCATAATCAGTAGGGAGAAAAAACAAAAAAGTAATTATAAATTGTCACTATTAATTTTTTTATAAATGCAGTTTAACGATAATTACTTTATAAATATACTTACATGTTCAATTATAAAACTAAAAGAACACCACCATAAGATAATATAGTGTGTGGATGGGCTCAAAAAAAAGTTTCATAGGATTGTTCTGAAATAAAAAATTGTTAACAAATTTCATCAGGTTTTCGACTCTAGAAAAAATATTGATCTATGGTTGAAAACTTAATGAAAATCTAAATGAAAGAAACAGATCGAACTTGAACAAAAAGAAAGAACTATGAAATTTAGATATATTTATTATTTCAGAATGCATAGTACTTTTAATTGTCAGTAGATCAGTTATATATATATATACACATTTCAATAATAATCGTGTCGCAATTTGTATAAAACTTTGTAAAGGAGACTCTTACATAACTTGAATTTGACTTTTGTTTAATATATATTCTCTTATTTTTGTTTTACAATGGAAATTAAAACAATTTTAATTTAGCATTTTTATTCAGTATTATAATTATTCTAAGATAAAATCAGTGCTTTTTTTCGGAAAAAAAAGGTGCCGGAACGTATCTGTACTATCCTCTATATACAAAAAAATGACGCTGAAATTAGCTAACAAATAAAATAATTATGCAGGACACAAAATATACACTTATTACCGACGACAGGAAACGATTTTAATGACGTAGTATATTAATGGTGTATATTTACCGTGAGCGTGTTTTATATAATAGTAATAACACATAGGAAGCACGGAGTTATGATTCACACACTTTGGCGTACGACTACTACTTTTAATTTGATTGTAATTGAAATATCAGAAATAGAAATATGACATAAAACCAAAACATGTCAATTTTTTAAAATCATTCAGCGAAAAAAGATGCCGGAGCGTTCCGTCAGAAATAAAGCACCTGGGTAAAATAAAGTCCAAATGTACAGAAATGTATGCAAAATATTAAAAAAGCACAATTTAATTTACTATTTTAAATTCTTGTTAAATTATTTAACAAGAAATTAAAATAGTAATTAGAGTTTTTTTGGAAAGTGGTAAATTAAGATGAGATCTCCGAACTTACTAGGCCAAATGTCACTCTTGTCAAGTTAATTAAATTTTTTGACAAAATCCTGGTACATGTAGGGGAAAATTTAATTATTGTAACGAGAAATGTAATTAAAATGTAACTATCAACTCAGTCAAACTATCATAAATGATCAAAAAGAAAACTGGAGTGAAGAATAATAATAGGGTTCATAATGATGTTAAATGTATTTTTTGTGCAAATGAGAAAACAGTAGATGTTAGATTACTTTGGAAACGATGAAAAGGTTTGCGCAAAAAATTAAGTATTTTAATGCGCATTTTGAAGTTGAAGGATTGAAACATAAAAAGGGTTCAAATCTCGATGAAAATAATTCGAATCTCAATATCATATCCAGTGCAGCAGTTGTGCGTGGCAAAAATGATCCACATTTTATTTATTATTCTATTAGTTCAGTATTTATTTCCTCCAAAATTAATCTTCGACGGGATGTTTTGTTTAATTTTTTTTATCTATGGTTAATTTGGCACGAGTGTGTAAAAACTACATTTTTTTAGTCAGGGTGTAAAAAAATATTATCACAAACTGTTGATTTTAAATAATAAAATTCAATAAAGGAAATGCCAATAGTACAAAAGTATAAAATTTTTGGTCTAAAATTACACGAAGAGCCGAGCAAGGTTAAAATAATATTATTTAATTAAATCACCATACATAAATCTTTCTCACAATATATTTCTATAGCATCACTGTCATCGTCAGGTTACCTACATACACGAGGATGAAACTATACAATATTGATAATTTATAAACAAATTATTAAATCTATAAGTTTTAAATTATAAATACTAATTTTAAATAATTTTTTTATTTTTAAAAATTCTTTAAAAAGATATTATTTTAATTATTTTTGAACATAACTATTATTCAATATACATCAACTTACAGTGTTGCATTATTGGGAGCCGCTATGTTTGATTGTCTATCCGATTATTCGTTGTCAATAACATTTCGTAAATAAAACAACAATGTAACATTGTTTTTTGTAAACAAAATCATAGATTATTTCTCAATAAAATTTAATAATTTTTCAAAATGTCTGTGATGAGTATCATATTGTCTATATTAAGTAATTTATTACAAATTTTTTTTATTGTAATGATTGATACATTAGAGTTGATAAAAGGATGATTGAGATGATCTTTTGTTTTATTTATTGTTATTGTAGAATTACTTTTAAATTAAATTTATAAAACCTTAATATTTAAAAAAAATTAAAAATTTTCGTAATTTAAAAATAATTTTTAATTTAATTTTTAACAAATAATTAAATAAATTATGATTGGGTTTGATTGAATGAATTGAAAATTAATTTTCCTAAATTAAAGAAGATAATTAAAAAACCTAATTATTTGTTTTAAAAAAATTTGGTTTTATAAATATATTTTTGGAACGTATTAAAATGTATAGTTTATGTATTCTATTAATACTCGAGCCACCAAGAAAGATGTTTCAAATTATTATTATTATTATTATTATTATTATTATTATTATTATTATTATTAGAAGTTTACTTGTTTAATATTTTATTTTAGTTTATTTACTTGTTTAATATTATTGTTATTATTATTGTAGTTGATTTTTTCATGAAAATAATCATTTTAAATCTTATACAAAATCTAGCTGATGTTATAATCTATTCAGTTGATTTAAATTGTTTGAATATTAATATTTTGAAAGATTAGTTATTAAGAGAAGTTAAAGATTCTCATTTGGAAAATTTTAAAATACGACATGCATATATTCCTTTATTCAAATGAGTAGATGAATATGATTTTAAAACTGAAATTGTTCAGCCGCATCAAAAGGTTGAAGGCGTACTAGTTAAAATGCTAATATACCCTATAATATAAATTTCATTTAAACTTAAAGATTTTTATAGTGTCTATTTTAATTATCAAACTTTTTCATTATACAATTTTCATCATGTGATAAAAATTCGATTTTTAGTAAGTGCAAAGTTTATGCAAGGAAATCATATTATGACAAATATATTCATCAAATAAGAAAATAGTCACTATAAAAGCATAAAAGCTTTACCACACATGAGAATAATTAGAAATAATTGTATGTCTTACAGAATATTCTCAAACGGGCGCCAAAAATGTGCACAAGTGATAAAATTTTAAACTTTATTTTAGTTTAATGTGTTTCACAGATGTCATAGTTTCTCTCGGATATCTAATATTTTAGTTATAAAAATTTTCTTATATACTATGAGTTGATATTTAAAGGACTAAATAAAATGTTGGTACCAAATAGGTTAGGCCATTGACATATTTACATGACCATTCAGTGAGTATTATCCCAGAAATAATTATTGTTGTTATTAATTTAATTTAAAAAAAAGTCTGAAGAATCGCTGTTTTAAAATCTAAAGTATTATTTAAAACCAAATTTTGTTATAAATTTATAAATTTTAATTTTAAAATGAATAATAATATAATATGAGTATAATATGACATGAATATAATATGAATATTTGCACAGTATCGAAATTAAAGTGTCAGAAAGTTCGTTTGTAAACGTTATGTTATGAAATGTAATTGTTATGCTTCGACTTATCTTATTATTACAATCTCAAAATGACTGAAGAAATCAAATGCAACCCTATCGCAACTAGCAGTTATAATTTATGGAAATTTTTTTATTTATAAAATTAAATTATAAAATTTACTGCATCTAATTCTACGATGGTTTATTAAGTTAATTATTTTCAGTTATGAGGATTGCAAAAAAAACCAAACACGATGCCGGAGATTCGAAGAAAGAAACTTTTGATGATGTTAACCGAATTCTTTGTACAAGCAAAAGTCAAAATTCGGCAATTAGAGGTAGTTATTATTTAGTTTTAATATATTTTATAAGATATATCGTTGTTTGTTTTACTCAGGAATTTAATATAAATTTAATATAAATTAATTATTGAACCATAATTATTTCAATTAAAAGTAGGTTCGCGTATAAGCCGATCCATCAATTTGGGAAAGAAATTAATCCAAAATTACTCGGCCTATACGCGAGTATATACGGTAATAATAAAATGACAAAGAAAATATAAAATATTACTGACAATTTTGGTACAGAAATATTTTCCAAACCCTCCAGGAAACTGGTTAATAATAACCATTAAGTAATAGGTGATATAAAATTTTTCAAATCAAACAATAATTTTTCCTCAATTCTTCTTCGAGTTTTATTTTTCTTTATAAACTTTAGAATATGTTTCTTAGAAAGTTTAAATTAATTGCTTAAATTAATAAATATTCAAAAATGAAATGATATATTTAAAAGTAATTAAAAATATTTATGACCAATAATTATATTTATCTCAAATTATAAATAATAGATAAATAACAAATAAACAATGTTTGAAATAAATAAATATTACAAAGTCGAATGATTTCACTGAGTTCACTGGAATCTCGCTCAACGGATATCACGCGCCGACTGCTTCATAATTGGCAAAAACTATTGGTGATCCATTCAACAGTATTATCGCCAAGTCAACATTAACTGCTAATGGGATTCGAACTTTATGTTATCTCATAATTCTTCTATTTCTCCATTAACTCCTAAACTTTGGGTTAATGTTTTATTGGGCATCATTTTCCCGTCCTCTTTCTAACGCTATTGACATTGCTAAATTAAACCAATCCATGTCACTTTGACCAATTATATTTCTCTTAAATAACTGAACTTAGCATACCATTATGTCATGATGACATTTTTGTTTCAGGAAATTGTTTTCTAAATCAAGAATGTTGATTTTAATGCTAATAAGACTTTCGTGTGTATTTAAATGTAAATAAATGGTTGCGAAGAGTTCAAGATGCTGGAGTCTTTGCTTAGACTGCTAAGTGAATTTACTTGTTTTTTGTGTTTATAAGAGTTTACTTTCAATCGAGATCCTACAATTTAACACGTGCTAATTTTGTAGATGTTTGCAAAAAGTTTTTTCATCGATTCATGTTAAACTGGAATTGATCCAGAAACTTGTCACAACATTAGATATAATTAAAAATATTAAAAAGATGCGATCAATGTTTCATAAGCTTCGTATGTTTATTGAATCTCGGGTAAAACAGATGTTTCTATCAAAAGCTTTAGGTAAAAGACACATGTAGGTAAGTCAGTACTAAAATCAACAAGACAACTATCGTTGTTTGCATATCAACCAAGTTCGCATTCGCATTTTCACTCTCTTACTGAAAAACTTATGAAAGTGTCATTATCACATACAATTAATGAAGAAACAATGTAATGGAATTTGGGAGACTGCAGTGATTGATAACTACGCCTGACATTTTCTTTGTGAAAATAATGTAGGTTATATAAAAAGAAAGCGATCCAATTTACAATTCTTGATTAGCTTCCTGCGATAATTATACATGCTAATGGAAGATCTGTGTTTGGGTTTATGTAAATACTGTGTAAATCTAATTCATATTAGATGACAAACTAACTTGGCATTTCTGGCATATTATATTAAAAGTAAAGAGATCAAAGGCGACGAAAGAATATTTATATATATTGTCTACTTTTTTTATTTCATTGTCATGAGATTTTCGAAATTTATTGATTTTCATTCTTTCGTACAGTCTATCAATTTGTTCCATATTGGATCAATTTATTCCATATTGGATCAATTTATCCCATATAGGATCCATTTATCTCATATAGGATCCATTTATCTCATATAGGATCAATTTATCCCATATTAGATCAATTTATCCCATATTAGATCAATTTATCCCATATTAGATAAATTTATCCCATATTAGATCAATTTATCCCATATTAGATCAATTTATCCCATATTAGATCAATTTATCCCGTATTAGATCAATTTATCCCATATTAGATCAATTTATCCCATATCGGATCAATTTATTACATACATCAATGTTGCAAATGGAAAAGACATTGATCTATAATCGGAGAGAATGAAGATAAATAAAAAGTTAACTTTGTTTTTTCCCCAATTTTCTTAATTGATTTATTTGATCAATTAATTTTCCGTTCATTCTTAACAATTTCTCTTTTTAAAATTATTTTATGAAAATAATTATTAAAAGATATGATTAAAAGTGAAATGTTGAATATTAACCTATTATATCATTGCTGCCGCCATTCCAGTTACAATAGATGGAGTCAATTGGACCGGTGTGAAATTTTTCCAGTTGAGTCCATATTGGAGAACACAAATCAAAATGTTCCCAATTGCCACATTCAATAATTGAAATTATTTTCCATTTGTGAAGTTGCTGATGTAACGCGCTTATCAGATCAAATCGAATAAAAATAATTGATTTTTTATTGAAAACTATTATTATTATTCAGTATTACTTTCGATGAAAAAGAGGCATTTGATGCATGGAGTGATTGTTTCGTCATAATTTTTATGTAATTACTTTTCACTTGGATTATTTTTTGGGGTCGGGGCCCATTTGTGTCCCATTGTGCAATAATCTGGTAGAGATGAGAATTGTATTCATTGTTACTGTTGATCAAGTGTGGCATGTGCAATTTGTATCTATCAGTCAATTGTATGATCCAATTATCTCAAGCTCGATATTCTCTATAATAGAATATTGATTATAATTTATATTATACTATTTTGATATTATTATTATTATTATTATTATTTAATAATAATTATTATTATAAATATTCGAATGTGTTAGGCAGATTTACACATGTGCTAAATATAAATTAATTTATTTGTTTTATTGTATTGTTCTTGTAACGTAATATTGAACATAAATATATTTTTATTATTGATTTATTTATATTTGATAAATTATTATTGATTTATTTGTATTAATAAATTATTATTATTATCGATTTATTTACTTAATCAACTATTATTTTATTTGATTTTTACCAGCTGTATTTACGAGGATTTAATTTGTTGAAAATCAATAATTTTGTTGACAATATAAAATTGGAAATTTTGTTTTTATTATAAATATTATGCTTATTATATGTTATTTTCTATTGATTTGTGATTATTAAATAAATTTATTGAATGTTTTTATATTGATTTCGTTTGGGAAAATCCGTAGAAAATCAAATAGAAATTTTGATTTTATAATTTTATGGTGCAATTTGTCGAGTTGGCTTACATAATGAATGGAAATCTTTGTTATTTTGATCGTGAAATTTGTAAAATATTGGAATAATTAGGCAATAAAAATGAAATTTTATTCAAAATCTAAAAATTAAACAAGTACCGCTGGAGTGAAGAAAATCGACTCAAAAATTCTGTTTAATAATGATATTAGATCAACTTTTAGGTTCATTAGTGAAATTTCCAATTTCTTTCCTTTTATTATCCTATAATTCCATTTGATTATATATTATATGCTTATCGAAATTGGTTTATGTGAGGCCTGAGAAGACGGGTCGGAATTATTTACTGGATTTTTTTGAATTATATAAATTACAGCGATATTAGTTAAAATCTGGACATAAATTGTATTTGTTTCAATCACTAAATTATACAACATTGTTTTGGGAAGTCAACTTTATTTGTAAGTGGTGTTTCTCTTCATCGTCAGTGTGATTCAGCTTTTCATGGTAAGAAGATGCATATCATTATTTATTTCATTTAAACTGGTATTGCAGTTGGTGCTTTCCATCAGAGGATTAACCTTTACTGGGAGGTTGAAAATAATGAAAATAATCCTAAAAATTCTCAACCGTGTTCTTCGTATTTTCTATTATAATTGTTGGGGGTGCCGGTGAAGTGTGCAATTAACAATTATTTAATCTTACTCCAAAGCTTTTCTTGGTAAACAACCATAAAAAATTCCCAGACAATATTATTGGGTAGCACAGCATAAATTTGAATGTGCAGAGAAATTGAAACGTGCAAATAGAAAATATTCCTAAACTTACTAAAAGATTATCGACACTATTTAAAAGTTTCACTAATTTCACCAAAATTGGAAATCCTAAGCTTCCTAGAATTCCAAAAGTCAATTCTTGGGTTAGAAATTCATGGAAAGGTGTATGATCTGAAAATATAATAAATTCTTGTAATGCAGCCGGACTTTTCCTGATATTAGTGAATGGCAAATAGCATAGCTTGATGTGTATGCGACAATATTTAATGAAAAATTTTTACAAAGGAAATTGTGATCTAGAAATTGAAACAGCTAATACTTCCGAAAAATCGGCTGAATTTGAAATAAATGACGAATAAATTTAGTAAGAGACTTTTGTTGTTTTATGCAATATTTTAATTTAAAATTCATCAAATTCAAATAGTGTCTCTTTTAATGAGAACCTGCCATTTAAAATATTTATGGTGTCACTATTTGATAGTGTCCGGAACACTATTTGGCGTCATTTGTTAAAAAGTTGAAAGAACTAAAATTTCAGGTATTTCCGGGGAAACGGATATGTATGGCGAATACAGATGCGAATTCAGATATAATTATATAAAATTAATGGTAGTCCCTAGAAAAAGATATTCAAAATATAGAAATAAATTATAATTAACTAAATTATTAGTAATTAGGAGAATCTGAGCTGTAAACAAAAGAATGAGATAAGTTTTCCCTCCCAAATCAATAATGATGATTAATTTCGAATTAGCGAAACGAGATTTTTTGAGCAAATCTGAGACATCGCCTGCTTAATTGTTTTGTTTTGAACAAATTTTGGTCGCTGGCTAATTAAATTAGTTGATTACAAAGAACGCTGGAGGAAAACCAGTATAAAATGAAACGACACTGGTAGTCAAGTGGTAATTTGGTAGTAAAAAACGAAGGGTAATATAGAATTAAACAAAAGAGATCATAGAGTAAGGGATATAAGGTCTTGTCAAATCAAATTTATGATAAGAAAAATTACATTTAAAATCTAATATAAAGGCGGTCTCCTATTAAGTTACCTACCTTATTAAAAAGTGCAGATCAAATAAAAGTGTAATTGACAATATTGTATCAAAATTTGTAAACGTTTAATAAATTATTCTGTTTTGGATCTTAATTTAATAATTAAAAAAATGCTCTAGGCGTCAAAGTTAGTACTGACTTTAAGCATAGTATCCGAGAATAAACTTTTATTGATCAACACAATTGATTGCCAATTTACAGCTACACCAATAATTCAATATTACAACAATGACTTGAGTGCTTATTGTAACCCTTGGAGAAAGATGACAATTTATCTCAAGCACCTAACTATCAGTGATAACACAGGAGCTTTACAAATTATTCAGAGACAGGAATGTAAAAAATGAATTGTCACAAGTGTCGGACAAGTGCGGACTATAAAACCAAAAGTCTTCTTAATGGAAAAATAAATTAATGGTCGAGAGAAAAATTAAAAGATAGTAGAGAAATAATTCGAAATTNATATAAAGTAAGACGAATAAATTAAACTATTTATTGAATAAACAACCAAATAACTCATTTTTGCATTGTAACAATAAATCAGTTCTAAAATCAGCTAACGAAATTATACATTTTAATTTAATTTTAATTAAATATTTTTTTGAAAATCGGGTGCCCCATATCAGAGCGTCGCCGAAAGATTCATTCTTGAAATGGATGAACTTATTGCTCAGTTCGAAAAAAAAGATTGACTGATTTTGATAATGAAAGAATTTTATTCAATATAATTGCAATTCCATTTTCAACTGATATTCATACTTCTCCAGTTGAGTTTTAAATAGAATTGAATGATATTCAAAGCGATAGTAGATTAAAATCAGCTTTATTTGTCAACGGAAATAATTTGTAATAATTCCTAAAATCTGGAAATTAGAAATGAAAATCTTCTCTTTATTTGGCAGTACTTATTCTTGCGAGCAATCATTTTAAGCTTTGAAGATAATTAAAAATAAACACAGTAATCGATTACTATATTCAAATTTAAATATTCAACTTAAAATAGCGATGATCCAATTGATTGTGAAAAATTAACCAATGAATGATTTTAATAAAAAAATTTTAACCGCATTTTTTTGACTTTATATAAACATTCATTTTTTAATTTGGTGAGTTATAAAATACTAATAACACCTATATATGCCGTATATAATATTTACATTAAGATATATATTATAATACAGTATTAATTATATTAGTTAAACAATTGCTTATTAATTTACTGTGACTTTTAGTCAGCCTCATTTCTCGGATTAAGTCATTTAACACTAGAACCGCCAAAGGCGTCATTTAGACGCTTTGTGATATATCTTGAATTGTTGTGCCCAAAAGGTGGAATTTTGTGCATGGAAACTTTATGGCATTTCATGAATTGTAGTTTACATTTATTTCTGAAAGTTTGAGACAAAAACAACTTCTCTTGAAGTCACAGAAAACAATATCCTTTGACTCCTTTAATAAAAGATTTGTTTAATTGTGAATAATTTTACTCCGAAATTTTGCATTTTTGATGAAATTCATTCTGCAGTAAGGCAGTAAGTATGGAATGGATTAAATTTAATGTATGAAATATGCTTTTAATTTCAAAATGAAAACGGGATGTATTTAGACGTAGATGCTTCTTTCATTTGGTATGAAGATGGAGTGAATGTTGGGCGATTCGTAGATGAAAATGTATTCAGAGGAAGACTGAGAGTTTCGTCATTGGGTCGAAATGCAAATCACGACAGAAGATGTTTGCTCTGCATTGCTTCTTCTTCTTGATCATTATATTGTTCACCGCACTTTGTATTGCACTGAAACCGAATATAGTCGAAGAACCGGAAAACAGATTGGAAAATGTCAGAAAAGTGCTGCTTGTTTTTATTGTCATGTTATTTATTAGTGCAACAACATCAGCCTCTAAACTGGAACTCAAATCTCCATGGTCTCAGGCATGAAGTCTTCAAATATTTAAAGACACGATTTCTCGAAATAGTTTTGGGAAAGTCATTAAGTATTAACGCTTTGATGAAAAGTCAACCAGAATCCAGTGGATTGTGAATGAAAAGTCAAGTTTACTTTTCTTCGTCGCCTTATAAAACTGTTGATGAACAGTTACTAAGACCAAAAATCACTACCGAGATATGAAAGCAGGTGTTTCTAGTGTCATTAAAAGAATTTGTCCTTGACAGTTTACAAAGGTTAACCTGCAAAAGAAATAAGTTATCTAAGTACATCTCATCGAGTGTGTACTAATGGTCTTTCTCTTAAAAATTCCCTAAAACTGTTCAATTTTACAATGAAAGCAAGTATGGAGTGGACATTTTCAATGGAATGGTTAGGAAATGGTTAGGAAGACGACGATGGACAATTTCCTGGATATGTGGTTTGAACTCCTGGATTATTTATAAATGAAAGTCATTAATGGCACGAAGAAACATCCTTTTGAAAATCGAAGAGTTCGATATTCTAAGCTGAATTGACCCTGGTGGTGTTTCGAGATGTTTTGTTACGTCGTATCAGGCAAATTACAGAAATTAATAGCAGGCGTCAAAATGACTTCGTTTGCCGGTTTTAGTGTTAATTAGGGTTGTAAAATGTAATTTAGGACTATAATCATTTAAATAAAATGCTGGTGGAAGAAAGTTATTTCCTTTATGTTGACATCTTCAGCAGCTGCCTAATTTTTCAAGCAAGTAATCGGGCTAATATGAGGATCGGATTAAACATTTGGATATTATATATTTCAGATCTAAATGCAGTAAGGAAAAGATTAAGGCAGAAAAAATAACTATCATTGAAATTATTTTATAGCTCAAGTCCGATCATGTGAATATCAAATGGTATGAGGTACCCAGTATTTTACTAATTGCTTAGTTAATAACAGCTAGTGCAACAATATTGTGGAGCCAAAGTAGCCACATTTAATGTTGTATTAAAATAATCTGCATACAATGCTCATTAATTGTACATAGAAGGGAATACATTTTTAACTTCAATAAAATTAATACTTTCTTCTCTGTTGCCAATACTTTTGTTGAGATTTACTTTCCCTAAAGTTTCTATCGAATCTTCATTCAAAAATCTTCCGTATGATCTTATATATTGATATCACCTATTTCTTTTATTATTAAATTATATATTACATTATCTCTTGCTCAATCTTTACCATTTTCTCTGATTTCTTTGAGTGATAAATGTTTTCACAATAATCTCCACTTATTTAATAGTATATCATTAATCATTTTCAAAGCCATTTTCTCATAATTTCTTTTAGGACAACAATTATTATTTATCACTTTTTTATAACCAGGGACTGAAACCGAACTCGAACCTGAACCCATATGGGTTCAGGTTCGTTTTTTTAACCATGAACCCGAACACTGTTGAACCCAGAAACTCATGCAGGTTCAGGTTCATAAATTTAAAATATTTAAAAAATTTATTCTGTGAAACATCCTGATTTATATAAGGAAGCTCAAAATCAGCCGTCAACATGTAAAATCAGTCAGATCTCCAATAAAAGAGCCAGAGCAGAAGAAAATACACTTGAACAGTATTTGAATGTAATCCAGATCAAAATGTGCAAAATAAAGTTTCATTGATTCATGCGTAAAGTTAGTAACCGTTAATGGCCGCCATTTCACAATTTTTGAGGATTCTGGCATGAAAGAAATAATTGATCCGATTACGAATGCACTAAAAATATTAGTTAATAGCCATAATGCAGTTGATCTTGTTAACGACAAAGCAATGGAAATAAGAAATAAAATCAAATTGGAAATGTCAAAAAAAATAATTTCAATCAAAATTGATTTAGCTTCTCGCCTTGGATGATGTATTGTAGGAATAAATACTCAATATATTTTTGACGGAAAAATAAAGCTACGAACTTTGGACATGCATGAGGCCCAAGATCGCCAAACAGGAATCTACATAAAAAATCTTATCATCAGTGTTCTTGATTCTTATGACATCAAATTGCAGCAAGTTTATTCAATTACGTCAGATAATGGGAAAAATATGATTAAAGTTGCTGAATAATTAAAAGACGATTATGAAAACTTTGAAACGGAAGATGAACATAGCTGAAGAAAATTCTTTAACTAATATTGAACAAGAAGGACCAGAAACATAAGCAAAATCGTACCCAAATATTATTCATTTCAGGTGTGTTGCTCGTAGTGTACAGTTGGCAGTGCTCGATAATAAATCTAGTCCTGCTTTTTAGAAAATACTAGATGAATGCAGAACAATTTGCAAAAAATTACGAACACCAAATATTTCTTCTTTAGCTAAGAAGCTAAACATGAAAAAAGCCATACTAGACTGTCCAATTAGGTGGAATTCGACGTATGACATGATAAAAGTCCTATTGGTATACAGAAGTTTTTATTCAGATTTAATGAATGTTGAATTAACTATGAATGATAGTATTTGGAATATTTGTGAAGTTTTTGCACCTGCTAAAAAATTAACAATTAAACTACAAGAAGAACAGATGAATTTAGGTGATTTTTATGGAATCTGGCTGAGTTTTAAATTAGAGCTAACAAAAAATGACCAAACAGAAACATTATCCAAAGAATTATATTTGAATATTATTAAAAGAGAAAAAAACTTTATTAATAATCCACTTTTGATTGTAGCAGTACATCTAGATATCAGATTTAGATTAATGCTAAGTCCTGAAGACATTTCCAATGGTAAGAGGCAACTTTTAAAAACAATAAAAAATTTTAAAATTTAAAAATAGAGAGATAAGAAGATAATTTTATAAGAACAGAAAATTCTAGTTCTTCTTCAGAAGAAGAGGATATTCTTGAACAAGTTTTAAAGAAGAAAGAAAAGTTTTTTCAAATTAATTCAGAAAATATAAATTCCACATTTTCCATTGATAGTTCAGTCAAAATTGAGATAGAAATATACGAAAATTATCCAAGGCTGGCAAAAGAAAAAAGTATTTTAGAATTTTGGGAGCAACATAAAATACAAACATCATTACTATATCAGGTGGCCCAAATAATATTTGCAGTCCCTGTTACGCAAATTAGCGTAGAGGGCTTTTTCAGCTTTAAAATGTATACTATCACCACAACAAGCAAATCTAAGAGAAGAAAACTTAAAAAATATTTTAACTGTTAAATTAAATGAAAATTTTTGAAAAAAAAATAAAATATTGTGCTTTTTTTTTCTAAATTTTGAACCCGAACTTTTTATTTTGACTAACCCAAACCTGAACCTGAACCCAATTTTTCCGGGTTTCAGTCCTTGCTTATAACTATGAGTAAATGAGTTGAAAAATCAATAAAACCACCAAATTCACAATAATAATTAAAAGTATAAAAATATTAATTAAAAATCAAAAAAATAAAAATGAATATTTTCCAGGGGAAACTGGTATGGACGGATGCCGAACAATAAGACGAGTTCAAATATAATAAAATAAAGTCAACGGGGGTCCCTAGAAGGAAATTATTACAAAAAACTAAAATTAATTAAAAATTATTAGCTAATAGAAAACCCGAGCTAATGGGAAAACCGAGCTGTGTCAGAGGACCCGAATGGTCAATCAAATTAGCTAGAGGCAATTAAATCAGCCGACTAATAATTAAATCAAAAAATGACGAGCAAATTCTTAAAACTAAATAGATCGATAAGAGAAAGTCTAAGAAAAAAGGATCCAAATCAATATGGTTAGAGAATAATAAAATTACGAGACGGGTTTAAAAGCTACCGGCAAGTAAACAGAATCACCTGTAGATCGAAGAAAGAAAAGTTGTAGAATAGCGAAAGGCGAATTTAACTTAGTGATATCTAAATATTTTCGAATCTAGCCTACCAGAAAGGGACATCTCCCGTTGGAAGATAGAATTGAAAAGTGTGAAGAGCAAAAGAGTTGTTTAAAGTGTTATTGTTTCATTAAAGGTTGTAATGGAAAAAGTGTAAGTGTGATAACCTTGAATAAATATTATTGTGTTGGGTTGTTCGATTTGATTAACAAAAAGACACTAATTAATCAGACAGTGACACCGACTTGTACAAAATACTCAACACTATTATCAAATCTCATTAAATTATTTTTGAACTTACAGTTAAAAATGTCATCTTAATTTCATCATCATTGAAATATTTATTTCTAATTACATTTTCATTCTGACTGCATTATTTGTTTACTTTAACTGCACTAAAATTATTTTTGTGATTTATTAAATTATTTAAATTTCCATTTTTAAAATTATTTAAATTATATGAATTTTTAAAATACTTATAAGGCCTTTTTTCTTTTTGAATTTCTCCAGTATTGATTTCGTAGATGACCTCTTCTACGGCAGCCTCTGCATGAAATTGAGAGGCATTATCCTCTCATATGGCCTATTTCATTGCAAACTGAGCATCATTTTCATTTCTTCATTTAACACAGTGGTTTTCAAACTGTGTTCCGCAAAATCCTTTAAAAAGTTAACTGGGTATCCATAAATAAATTTGTTTCGCATAAGGGTTCCACGAGCTTTTGAAATTTGAAGACAATTGGTCTAACATATTTAATTATGACAACAAATTATTTACCGTAATTTCCGGGTAATAAGTCGCTCCTGTGTATAAGTCGCAATTGTAAAAAATGGCTAAAATTTTGGAAAAATTAATATATAAGTCGCTCCGTTATTTAAGTCGCACTTATACAGTAATAAGCATGCCTCTGCGGAAATGTTTACTTTGTTCGGTGGTGGTCGCCAAGTTTAATTAAAGACACTAAAGAGAAGAGGTGAGAACAAAAATCATTTAGCGCAAGTATTTAATAACGTGGAATATTTCTTTTTAATTTAAAGAGAAATTATTTATATCAATAAAACGAAATGCCTAAGTTATAAATGTCGATTAATGAAGTTAAATTTATCAATAAAAATCAGAGTCTGTAAATCCATTAAATTCATTAAAGCCTTCATCTTCAGTATCGCTTTCAAATAATTGAGCAATTTCATCTGGTACAGTCAGTTCATAGTTGTCATCATCATCATCGCTATCAGAGTCGTCGTTGTCATCATTGTCTGCCAGTAAGATTTCCGCTTTCTTGAATCCACTGGTGATAATCGCCGGATTCAATTTATCCCATGCCTCGACCACCCATTTGGCCACTTCCGCAAAAGTGGCATGACGCATGCGACCTGTTGCCGTAAAGCTATGTTCACCGCTGGTCATCCATCTTTCCCACAAACGACGCAGATGGACCTTGAAACTTCGGTTGACAGAAATATCCAGAGGTTGTAGCACCTTCGTCAGACCACCTGGTATAATGACAGGAATCGAGTTGTTGCCTTTAACTTTCGTTTTTATGTTCTCTGTGATGTGAGCTCGCATACTGTCCATTACGAGCAATGCCTTTTTAGTTTTGAAGAATCCGTCAGGCCTCTTTTTGAAACATCTCTCCAACCATATGTTCATCATTTCTTCATTCATCCATCCCTTTGCGTTGGTTTGAATGATCACGTTGTTGGGAAATGCCTCTTTTGGCATGGTTTTCCTTTTGAAGATTATCATTGGAGGAAGCTTCCTTCCATCACCACAGCATGACAGCACGACCGTAAACTGCGATTTCTCGTGGCCAGTTGTTCTTATGTTGATCGTTTTCTCACCTTTGTTATTGAGAGTTCGACCCAGAGGAATATCGAAGGTGAGTGGAACTTCATCCATGTTGATAATATGATCTGGAATGATTTCATATTTCGCGACTTTTGAATAAATGAATTCACGAAAATTCCGGATTTTTTCGATGTAGTCAGCAGGCAGTTGTTGACACATGGTCGTTCTTGATCTGATGCAGAGCTGCTGGCGCTTCATGAAACGAAAACACCAAGATGGTCCACCAATGAATTCATCAATTCCCAGATCATTCGCTATTTCTTTGGCCTTAAGACGAACTTGGACGGTTGATATTCCGCGACCTTGAGCTCGCTGCTCCACAATAAACTTAGAAAGCTGATTTCCAGTCCTGGCCATCTTGCTTTATGACCTCGATTCGCCCGCTTGGTTCTTTTTGTCAGCAACAGCGCATCTTTTGATTTTCGCCAATCTCGAACTAGTTTTTCACTAATATTAAATCGCCGCTCAGTCGCTCGATTGCCGTTTTCCTCAGCAAATTTGATAGTTTGCAGCTTAAACTCGGCAGTGTACGATTTCCTTGTTTTGTTGGAACTCATTTTGCACTAAACTTTCGGTATATTTTAATTTGAAAAATTAAATTGTTTTGACAGGAAATCTATTACAGCGGTCTTATATACACTGCCATCTGGTGATTAAAGCTGACATTTGTTTGATGGGCTCTCAAATTTCGGATCCAGGGTCCGAAATGACCAATCAGATCGGCAGTTAAACTGACACGCCAACATGGCGGCAGTTCGCCTAGCCTAGACATCCTGTAAGCTTGGTTTACGAAATAGGCTATATGGCGTCTTAGATATATTATAATGATGGTGATGGTTTATGATTGTATCATATTACAAAAGGGCCTTTGATAACCACGGCATCAATTATCAGTTCATCAAAGACAGAACAGTCACAAATTGTTGATTACATTTAGATTTATTATAGAAACGGCACGTGATTAAACTTATTATATAAGTCGCTCCTTTATTTAAGTCGCAGCACCGTCAGCGTCTGAAAAAAACCGCGACTTATAGACCGGAAATTACGGTAATTGATAATTGCGAACACGATTCAATGTAACAGATATTAGAATCGCCTGCTGTAAAATTGCATAATCAACAGTTGTAAAACGCTCATCTGTTTTGCTTCAGCTAATTCATAAATTTTATCAACAATTGATTTCTGTGATGTGAGGAGTAAATAAACCAGTTTCGTGCATCTTCCAATCAGTCAGCCATTCAATACTTTTGAAATCATCATTACAGAAAATATTTCCATAAAAAATAATAAAGTAATTGATTTACATAGAAATAGAAAAGAAAATAATTTTCCAGAATTTATAATTATTGAAAGTTCAAATTTAAATAATTCTAAACAATAACTGATCAGAATATCAAATCTCGTTTCGAAACTCATTCTGCCATCTTGCACTTTAGAAACTTGTTAAATTTTGATATGTTTCAATTTGAATCAATTTGAATAAATTTAAATGAACTTTAAATAAAACAGATTCCGAAATGAGCCCGCCTGCCATGAAAAATGCGCATTGAAATATGTTAACATATTTTTAGAACAGAGTCGACAAGTTATTTACCTTCACGTATGACATTTGACAGGTTACCTGTCGTCATTTCTAAAGAACTTGATAATATAACTTGTTTGAAATGATAATGTAAAATAAAATTCTACCGAAATCATTTTCATAGTCGTTAACTCAAGTACCTTGACATAATGAGGTGATAATCAAAGATATTGTGCACATTCTGCGAACGATCAAACTTCGTCCAGCCCCTCAGCAAAACTAACCAACTTTACTCGTGATTAGTTCTAAAACTGTGTTGAGTTTCCCATAAATATTAATATATTAAATTTAACATCGCTTGAAGCAGTAACTTATTATGTGAAACGATTATCACTGTATGTAAATATATATATATTCATAAATTTTCTTCGTCATTAAAAACCTTTAATTTTATTGAATCCAGAGCCTTTTCAAACAACGAGTAAACTATTCTTGATTTTTTTTAAATTTACTCCTGATTACTGTAAAGTATTTCATTCCTATTTGATCCAATTTGTACAGAACATACATAAAAAATGTCACCTTCCTAATTCCAAAAAAAGTATTTCAAAATAATAAAACTCATGTTACATTTTCTTGATAGTTAAAATGTACACAGTTAAATTCAAAAATCCTACCAGTACACTTATGTTGAGAAGAAGTCTTTAACGTTCGTGAGCTATGGTGCAGAGAGAAAACCATCGCTGAAAAAATATCAGTTAACTTATTTCGTCCAAAAATGTTTTGCATATACTAATATAATTACGAATAAGATGATGAATATAATGTTGATCTATAGTTTAAATGTAGAATTACTTATTTTCCAAAAATTGACGTTGCTAAGCTAATAAGGAAATTGTGTTTTATTTCAAATCAAACGTTTATATTTGAGTACAAATTTCTTTATAACTAATCATAGACAGTAGGGAGAAACAAGCCATCCAGAACAAAAACCCTTTAGCCATAAGAACAAATGGTAGTACAATAATAATTTTTGAAAAATATTTCAGAATATTCTAAGACATTTTGATCATCATAAATAATGTTTATATTTCAACTTATTTTTCAACCACAAACATTTGTATGATGGATAAAGTCTTGAAATATTTTTCTGAATCAGAAAATATCATTTCAATTTTTATAAGACCATTCATTCTTTTAGCTATTTAGGTCTTTGTCTAAGAGTGCTCGCGTGAATCAATTAGAATTTTCAAAATTTTTGAAATATATTTGATTATTATCGCCAATTTCGGTGAGATATTAGGGGAATAATTAACTGAGAAAATGAATTAACTGTGATTGTATGGAATGTGCAAGCTAAAGACAGACGAGTATAAAATAAATATCCCTCATAAATGAAGATAAAACACATTATCAACTTTAACCAATAAACGGATGAATATTCAAATAAATTTTTATTAAAATAAACAAAACAGCTGAAAAATTATCATTGAAAAAAGTACAATAATTTATAAATCTTTAAAATATTAAATCTTCTTTAAGTCATTTGTTTAAATTAATCAAATCGTGTTTCAATCGTAATCGATAAATGTGCTTGAGTAATTTAATTCTAAACAAAATTAATAAACAAAAAAATTCATGAGAATAGCATTATAATACCGATCTGACTTGGTAGATATACCCATTTCCATTAAATGTTCCTCGGTTATAAGTGTTAAACAACGACCTAATAAAGTATTATTAATCATTGACTTTCAAATCGAATCTTTCATGTAAAATAAAGGGCACTTGTACACTTTATTACCCCGGTAATTGGTTTTTAATTAAATAATTATAAATCGATTACTTAATTTAACTAACATATAATTTAACATATAACAATAAAATTAACAATAAATACTTAATTATTATAAATTTCATTTTTCACGTGAACCATTCTTACTCGATTACACTTTCATCTAACCAGTAAACATTCATCAATTTCTACTTCAACATCGAACTCGCCAATTAGACTAATGTAATATTCTGCACAAACGTCTCTGCAGAAATTCTTCCAGTCAACATTCGCTGAGTTTGATATTTATCCAAAATGCAATTCCAAAAATTCTTGCTTGTCTAACTGCCAAACTCACAAATAGACTAATCTAATGATTTTCTGAATAGATAATTCAAAACCTCTAAAAAATTAATAGGTTCGTAAACTAATTTCCTTCCTGCAAGATTTTTAGTACAATGATGTTGAGTTTTTAATTAGATAAATATTAAAGTCGGTGTTTTTGAGTCTACGTGTTCTGTGAAAACAATTAGATAAACAACACTCAAATTTCAAATATCAGTATTCAAATTTGTATAATCTACAATTTACAAAACTTCAAATATGACAATAAAATACCTTTTCTGACTATTCAATAAGTTTCACTGTAACCGCTTTGGTTCTGCATGTTCTAAACAATAATCATCTCTTTTCTTAATTCTTTTGACTTAATTTGATTCTTTTATTTTCCTTTCCGCTAATTCTGTCTTCTGACTTCAATTTTTCCTTTAATCCTACTGTCGAATTCCTCGTCCCTACTTGAAGCAAAATGCCGATTGTTTCTGAGTTTTAGTTCCCTTAAATAGTTGAAATAATCGCATTGATTAATGGCGTTTCAACTAGATCGTCTCCCTTTGACAAACTTTGCCCCGCAGTCTTTTTCATTTTTTCTCTTAGTAAAGAAATAATTAATTGTCACACCGTGCCTCTCCTTTGCGATAATCTTTTCCCATTTTTTTATTACTCTTGTTGTCATGATAATGGTTTTCCAGAATCCATTTTATTTACTTTTCTTTCTGTTTACTTAACTCGGGTTTTCCTTAATTAATTAATTAACTATTTTCTCTTTCTGTACGTCTTCTTGCATTTCGACCCTTCATGAACATATTCCGATGAATCCGCTCTCGCCATGATCTTTCCAACCAACACCTTTACATCTGAATCGTTTTCCAAATTTCAATTCGATGATATCTTGCTTTTGAATTTTTGATATCTTTCTTTAATTATTTAGAAATTTTAATTTAAGAACCCCAACGATAAAAAAGATTTTTTCAACCTATATTTTTTTCTGGTATTTAATATTCCACCACAAATACAATTTAAAGGTCGTTTTAGTAACGAAACTACTTCATAAAAGAAAATTGAATTTTCTTCCGAATACGCTATGACAGCAAATTCAAAATTGTCATTTTATCAAATTGTGTTGGTAACATGGATAATAAATGATTGATAAAATTTCAAATGTTTAATTGATTTATAATTATTTAATTAAAAAACAATTAGGTGGGAATAGTTAGTGTACAAGTGCCAAATATGGAAGACTAGCATTCTACGAAGAAATCATTATTGAAAACTATGTGCAACATTTATGCAGTTCGTGTGCAATAAAAACATATACAGCAAAACACTTCTAATTGACAGTAACAGTAAAAATATTAAATCTCAAAATAATATTCGAGAATTTTGATATTTAACTATAAATTCCTAAAAATGATATTCGGAATCCTTTATTCGGTGATGAACTATAATGGACTTCCACGAGCTTACTGTTAAGAAACTTAATGTTACCTTTGAAATGTATCCATAAAATAAAAGATTTTAATGCATTTGAAAGGCTAGAATTCATTTTTAAGTTAAAACGGAAAATCGCTAATAAAAATTTAAATTTTATCGATCAGATTACATAAATTTTCATATAAACATTTTAAATTAATAAATTAAATTAAGTTTAAAATATATATTACCCTAAGTTCTTGTCTATAAGCCGGACTCGTGCATAAACCGGTTTCTCTAAATCACATATATTAAAAAAATTTTTTTTTATCTTAGATAAGCCGGACTCATGGATAAGCCGTAAAGTTTTTAAGTAATATTTTAATAAAATATCCAATAAATTATTAAAATATCTAATAAATTATTAACCCATCCAAAGATTTATTAAACCATCCAAAGATTTATTAAACCATCCAAAGATTTATTAAACTATCCAAAGATTTATTAAAAAAATAAGATGCGTGCATAGTTTTGCATATTTAAAAGAAATGAAATTTTTGAATTTAATTGAAATTAACATTATGAGCTTGAAGAAAAAAAGAGGAAGGCCTGAAAAAATAAGGAAAAACGTCAGCAATTTGAAAGAATAAAGTTGCCTTTCTTTTTTTATTTTTTATTTTTTAATATTTAATGTTAAATTTTCGTAGTTTTGGTTGTTTTCATGAGTAAGTGTTTTTTATTGATCCACAAGTCAAAAATATTAGGTATTTTAAAATGCAAAGATTTTTTATTTTTATATTAAGATTTTATTTGTTTTAAAATATATTTCTAAGTTTTTTTTATTTGAAAGGCCATTTTTTCTTATTTTTTTAATAAATCTTTAGATGGTTTAATAAATCTTTGGATAGTTTAAGGATTTATTGGATATTTTAATAATTTATTAGATTTTTTAGTAATTTATTGGATACTTTACGATTTTATCGGCATATACGATTTTCGGGTTTAAAATCTTTTTGTTTTAATTGCTATTTGACACGTGTGTGCAGCAATAAATATATACCATCTTATCATAAAAATTTCTTTAATCCCTGGTAAAATGCAAAATATTTTTGGAAATGCAAAGAAGACTCGAAAATCTTATCCCAATCACCGTAAACTAGAAGCGGTGAAATATTCAGAAGAGTATGGCAATGCGGCAGCAGCTAAGGAGTTTGGAACAGATGAGTCAAATATCCGGAGGTGGAAAAAACAAAAGCCTGTTATTAAAGCGATGCCTCCGAAGACGCGTTGCCGTCGTTCTCGAAAAGAGTTCTGGCCGGAATTAGAGCTGCATTTGAAAGCGTGGATTCTCTCTATACGCAATGAGAATAGACGAGTAACGACCACTGGAATTCGTTTGAAAGCGAAGGAATTGGCGAAACACTTAAAAATCAACAACTTTAATGGCAGCAAGTGTTGGTGTTTTCTGTTCATGAAACGACATAATTTAACTGTAAGAGCTACTATATCTATAGGACAAAAGTTGCCAGTCGATTGGGTAGAAAAAATGGCTGTTTTTGGCGAGTTTGTCAAAAATGCGACCAATGGAGTCAATCACGAACAGATCGGTAATATGGACGAAATTTCCATCAGTTTCGATATGCCCAAGGGATCCACAGATGTTAGAATTACTACAACTGGCAGTGAAAAGTGTAATTTCACTGTTGTCTTGTGTGTTACAGCTAACGGGGGAAAATGCAAACCTTTAGTGATTTTCAAGCGCAAAACAATACCTAAAGATGTCTTTCCTAAAGGAGTAATTGTTACTGCAAACGAAAAAGGGTGGGTCGATGGAAGTATTGTTAACTATTGGTTAGAGAATATTTGGCGTAAACGCAAAAATTCATTTNGATTATTTTTTTAATACTCACGAATTTTTCGGCACTGCCTTTTTCAAGTGAATATTACTGATTTATAGTCTTCAAGCTCTCTTTTTATTATTATAAGTTATTATACTTTTACTATATAATAGTATTTGTTACTTATAATACAATATATATAAATTTATTTATAAATTAGTTATTTAAATATCCCTAACACTTAAAAAGTACGCTCAGTAACTTGCACCAAAAAGTTAAAGAAAATCTAGATCCTGGTGGAAAATCTTCGGTATACAGATATATTCAATAATGTTAACCAAGAAAAGAAAGAAAATTTCTAAAAAAAGTTTATATTAGAAATTTTTAAATAAATAATAATTTTCATTGCTTCTTTTTGCTTTTCTACTACTCTTGAAAAGGTTAAATAACATAATATTTTTATATGATCGTAATAAATGATTACGGATCTTAGGTTTTGTTCGACTGGATCTATTTTTATTATAAGGTTGTTGTGTCTAATGTATACAGCTGTTTGCAGTGAACAAACGCATCTATAATGTTAAAAATTAATACGTGTAAATAAACATACAAACTTACCTGTGTGTTGATTTTTAGCGTTGCAATGAATAAACCCATTTAATATAGAAAGTGAGAAAGTGGTAGAAAAATTAAACTGACACACAAAGACACAACACATAGTAAAAAATGCATGCAAATTTTCGATATATAGAATCGTTGTAATGAATAAACGCACTATAATAAATCATTTACAGACATTTAGAAATATTTTAAAAAAATGACCGATAAAATTTTGACGAAAATGTCGAAAACTCAACTTTGAGTTGAATAGATAATAAAGACATTATTTCTTAAGATTTATCTGCAATTTTTAATAAATTTAATAGTAGTTTTTTTAATAGAACATGACAAAATTCGACTAATTACTTTATTTATTAATATATGACTTACATTATATCGAAATAATTCCATGTAAGTCATGTAATTTTTCACATTACCTGAAATTTCAAATTTTCAACACATCCATCGTTTTCCCATAAATGCAGTAAAAAATAGATATTTTTGGGGATTAATAAATTCTATTTGTTACTTAATTACTTAAAAAAATAATAAAACTCACATTATATTGAAAGAATTCCAAATTTTTATTAATAAACATCTAAAAATCCTGAAAAATTAATTAAAAATAATTTATAATAAAAGATGTNGGTTAAATAACATAATATTTTTATATGATCGTAATAAATGATTACGGATCTTAGGTTTTGTTCGACTGGATCTATTTTTATTATAAGGTTGTTGTGTCTAATGTATACAGCTGTTTGCAGTGAACAAACGCATCTATAATGTTAAAAAATTAATACGTGTAAATAAACATACAAACTTACCTGTGTGTTGATTTTTAGCGTTGCAATGAATAAACCCATTTAATATAGAAAGTGAGAAAGTGGTAGAAAAATTAAACTGACACACAAAGACACAACACATAGTAAAAAATGCATGCAAATTTTCGATATATAGAATCGTTGTAATGAATAAACGCACTATAATAAATCATTTACAGACATTTAGAAATATTTTAAAAAAATGACCGATAAAATTTTGACGAAAATGTCGAAAACTCAACTTTGAGTTGAATAGATAATAAAGACATTATTTCTTAAGATTTATCTGCAATTTTTAATAAATTTAATAGTAGTTTTTTTAATAGAACATGACAAAATTCGACTAATTACTTTATTTATTAATATATGACTTACATTATATCGAAATAATTCCATGTAAGTCATGTAATTTTTCACATTACCTGAAATTTCAAATTTTCAACACATCCATCGTTTTCCCATAAATGCAGTAAAAAATAGATATTTTTGGGGATTAATAAATTCTATTTGTTACTTAATTACTTAAAAAAATAATAAAACTCACATTATATTGAAAGAATTCCAAATTTTTATTAATAAACATCTAAAAATCCTGAAAAATTAATTAAAAATAATTTATAATAAAAGATGTCGATAAAAAGTATTATTTAAGAGCTTGAATAATGATCTCATATGGATCAAAATTCAAACCTTAAAGTTTACTTAAAATTAAAAAAAATTACTTGAAAGACATTTCTAAAACGGCTAAATATAAATAGTTAAAATAGCTAAATAAATAGTTAAACTGAATACATGTAGTTAAATTAACTACATTCATTCCAAAAAATTCAATGACAAATAATGACGCATCTATAATTGGTTGTGCATACCAATCCATGTTATAGCTGCGTTTAATCAGTGCCAACGGGTGTATGTGTTTGTAATTTATATTTCTGACCAGACTTATTTTTTTTGCCGGTGTCCGTAATTTTTGTCCTTATATGAAGTTGCTGTGTCATGTCTTATTCTAGACCTTAGCTCTTGGCTAAATGTACCGTACCTAATGTCCTATTGTGTAGAAAAGCAAAAAAATAATTTAGGTGAAAAAATAAAATGTAAACACACACACACCACATACAATAACCATATAATAAAAATACAGACAATCGGACAGATAACATGGCCAGAAATCATTTATCACGGGTATTTTTAATTATGAATATGGAATATTTTAGGATATTTCAAGAGATTTATCACTTATCCTTGAGTATTAAAATAGCAAAACTGAGTAAGGCAAATATAATTTATATAGAAAAGTTCCAATTAAAAACTATTTTAAAAATTCTTTTCTGTTATTTACAATATTCTTTTAAAACCAAACAATTTAAATTCGTTTTTTAAATAATTCTTGATTTAATTTTTGTATACTTTTTCATCAAATCTTTTCCAGGGATCATTGAGAATTATTTAATTTATTATATCTACTTAAAACGAACTTATGAAATCGACAGAAAGGAGAAATTAAATTGCGCAAATAATGGGAATTTAGAGCATAAAAGTTTTGCAAAATTTATTCATGATTGTATAAGTAAGGAGAAATTTTGTGAGCAAAACTGAAGAAAATAAAAAAGCTTTATCTATCAAAATACAAAAAGTCTCCATATAAAATTCAATATTAATTTTACACAAAACTTTAAATTTATAAAATAACTATTCTATTTATATTGTCATGTACTATATCAGTGCTTCCCTAGGTGGTGGACCGCGGGAAAATACCGGTGCTTGATACCTACATTGCCAATCCCCACGTCAGTCAAAAAACTGGGTAAAAAAGTTAGCCTAATATAAATTGTCCAAGCATGTATTTATATACCTTTTATTATATATTTTAAGTCATATAAAAAGAAAAATAATTAATAAAATTGGCACCGGTCACTAGTATATTAGTAAATTTTTATATCGTTTCTCCAAACTGTACTATATGTACAATAAAACAATTATTTAATAAAGTAAAAATAACTAAAATTCTTGATTGAAAATTAAATTAGCGGCGTGGGAAGATTATCTACCACTTATATAAATGAGATTTCTAATTTTTAAATATAAAAAATTAAATTTTTTAATAATTAATTTTTCCATATATAATAACGATTATTTAATTAAATATTTCAGGTCAATGAATTCAAAAAATTTACTGGCATACTTCGTTGCAATTTTCCTGGTTGTATTTCTTGATTCACAGTTTGTTAGATGTGAAGACGTCATGCAAAATATGAGGTTTTAAATTAATTTTATATATAATAATAATTACTATTATTATTAAATTAAATTAAATAAAATTTGGTTTCTTGAAATATACTTTCAAATTTAAATTTAAAAATATTAAAATTTAAAAATATTAAAATTTAAAATAATATTTAGTTGAATGTTGGTAATATTTTAAATTAGTTCCATCTTAGAATGTTTTTAATAATATTTTCTGCACATTCAATTATATTAATGTCAAGGCTCTGCGTTGATGATTTTTATGCTGATATTTAGTCACTTTCTAAAAAAAGATATTTTGATTAAACAATGTCATGTGTCATAGTTGGGTCTTGTTACCCAGGCATTTTTAGATAATATAAGGATTAGTGTTATAAGAAGGAAAAATAAATTGAAATGCAAAGTAGTGGACCAGTGGTGAAAAGAACAATAATTTAAATTGATATAAATATGAACATTGTCTTCAATTTAATATTTCACCATTCTTTTAAAAGGTATATTTATACAATAATGTAACATAAATAGTTTCAGCGTTTACCAAATGTTCACCATATACCTAGGAAATTTAAATTGACAAAATTATAGCAATTGTATTAAATTCTACAAATTATGACATAAGAGAAACATTAATTTAACCCTAATATGCCTTCCGTTTTCATTTTTAATGTTAAGCACTAGACACGTAAAAACAAAATTATGTGGTTTTTTTTGACAGATTTTTCACAAAGTTCATCACAAACGAATTCCTACGGGTCTCAAAATATAAATCTGGCAATAATAGGCCATTTTAAAAAGTACAGTGTGTGAGGTAGAATTAAATGTGTATTCCATTTACCTATGATCTTTTTTCAATTTCCTTTTCCATCATTTCTTTTATAAACTATCGATCAACATTTTATTGGGGTTTTCAGTGAAATTAAATATTAATTAAAAGTGTGCCTTGTTTAATAACAATAACGAGCTCCAAACAATATAAATTTTATTGATTAACACAATTCAATTACCAATTTTCAGCGACACAAAGAATTATCTGTTACAATGACAAATTGAGTGCTTATTAGAATCCTTTGGGAGGAATCGCACGTTTACAGTACAACTTGGAATTCACAATCACTTGATTATTGTTTCTGCTTTCAATAATCGGTAGATTTGACCTATCACTTTTTTATTATCTGACCCGAATTTGTTCAATAACTATAATATCTATCCTGACTTTGTATTAAAAAACTCGCCCCCTACACCAGTAACTTAAAATTATAAGTTACATATGTATCTGATGGCTGTAAGTTTATGAAATACAAACATGTTTTACATTGTCACCTTTCGCCAACATCTACAAAAATCCACGGAGAACAAATGTATAACGCATCCATTTCTTTCACATAATATGAAATAAAAAACTCTTTTTAACGACTGATTTTAATTATTTCTTATTATCAAAAGGAAACATTTTCAGCAAGATAAAAATGAAAATACATGACGCAAAATCGATTATAAAAGTAGAATTAAATGGAAATTATATCTCTTCTCTAAAACTCTATTTTTCGTTCTATAAATCAATGAATGAGTCCCAACTCCTCTCGGTCTCCTTTCATTCTTCCATCTCTTTATTTCTTTTATATTGCGAGTTGTTTCAAGCTCAATTTAATTGAATGTCACGCCCTTTCAGAATTTCGATTTATGTGATAGAAATGATGGACAACATAATTCTCTGAATTATATCTCATAAAATATTTAAAGGGATATTAATACTTTATTATCATTTCATCAACAGTTATAATGTATTAAATTGACCTATAAACTTTCTTTTATTTTCGCATAATTATTCCTATCACTTTACACAGGGCAATGAGTAAGGAATTCAACTAACAATATCAAACAATGACATAATAGGTACTACTATAGAGTGTTGTCTGAATATATACAGAATACCTATAGTATAGGTCCTATACCATTGTCTATTTCATATTAATTGATGAAATTAAAACTAAAATCCTCAAATAAAACGAGAGGTATAGGTCAATACATTTTTGAATTCTATTTGAATCATTTATGTGGGAGAATCTGCAGATATATGCACATATCAGCAATAATAGCAATTTACACCCAGACAAACTTTTACATAATAAAATATCATGTACGTGGTAAATCATTAGTTACAGAAGCACTAATTAATCGTTAATCACAATTTTCAAATATTTTGCAGTTTTTTACAAAAATATTTTTTTTTCAATTAAAAATAAAAAAATTGCAAATGAGTCCTTTAAGAAGTTTATTATTAATATCCAATTTATTAATATCCAATATCACATTCTTTACATTGATTTCGCGTGAAATTAACTTCACGTGGAATTAATTTCCAAAACATATTTCAAACTAATTGATGTGTTTTTTTAGTAATTAGCAAAGACATTACTATTATTATTATTATTATTATATATATATATATATATATATATATATATATATATATATATATATATATATATATATATATATATATATACTCAGAGTTTATCCGACAAGATATTGTGCTCCCCTAAGGGTATTGCTCGCAAGGGTACTTTGTATTTATTTATTATTTTTGGAAATTAATTCTACACGACACATTCTTTACATTCATACCTAATGCAATTTTTATATTTGTTAAGCTATAAACTGATCTAGCTTCAAGGAATTGTTTTACATAATTTATTACACAATGTATTTAAGAAATTGTTCTAAAATTGTTCGAAACATGAATATAAATTTTCAATTTCACCTTTCGAATTTCTCTTAGTGAAAAAGTAAAAAAAGAAAATAAATAGTAAATATATGAAATATTTTGGTGATGATTAATATTGTTGTAAATTTATTTAGAGAAAAACGACTCAATTCAGAAAATATATTGGCTGCGATGTATCACAATTTACAAAGACTTAATACCATAGGCCATGGTTTAGACATAGACGAAATGTAAGACTTTTATTATTATTATTATTATTATTATTATATTATTATTATTATTATTATTATTATTATTATTATTATTATTATTATTATTATTATTATTATTATTATTATTATTATTATTATTATTATTATTATTATTATTATTATTATTATTATTATTATAAAATATTTTTGATACAGATTTAAAAATTTTTTTTACAGAATTTCCATATAATATTCGTTTAAATGTTTGTATATACTATTCTAAAAATAGTAATTTAATATTTGTTCCATTTATTTAAGATAATTGTTTTTAAATTTATTTTTGTTTTTAGAACACTTATTCTCCTTTTAACGTAACAATTATCGCTAATAACTCAGTTCTAGAAAAAAAATAAAATTTACAATAAAACAACAATGATAATAATAATAATAATAATAATAATAATAATAATAATAATAATAATAATAATAATAATAATAAAAATAACATCATTAAGTAATGATTTCTTCGTAGCATCATAATTAAATGTTAAACAATTAAATGATAATTTAAGCCTTTTGCTGCGAAGTATATATTTAATAAAATGAAAGAATTTTCAACTATAAAAAAATTCTTTTTCAATTTCCTGAAAACAATTGAAAAGAACTATTTTTAAACTCTCTATATTAACTTCACTTTAAATATATGTTTGAGTGTTTGTATGATCCACGCAAATCTTGCGATGGCAAATTTACCCACTTACCTTAATGGGGTCGAGCTGAAATTTGACAGATAGATTCGTCGTAGAAAACAATGCATTCTTTCAAAATTTCATATCGATCAAAGGTACTAAAGTAAAGTTTTTTGAAAATTTTTAATTTTATTAATATTTTCAAATTTTCTTTCAAAATATTACTAAATGTCTCCTTTCAAAGTAATTTTTTAACAAGGTGATTTTGCGTAAAATTAAATATTTCATAACATTGAGCACTTATATTGAATTTTTAATTTTCAGAGGTAGTAAACGAGTCAGATATAGAGTTAAAAAAACTATGTTTTTACGACTAGTTTTTCATAGTTGATATTTCTTGATGTTAATAAATTAAATATATACTTCGCAACAAAGGGCTTATCATTTGATTGTTTAACATTAATCAAAATAATAATAATAATAATAATAATAATAATAATAATAATAATAATAATAATAATAATAATAATAATAATAATAATAATAATAATAATAATAATAATAATAATAAAAATAATAATAATAATAAAAATACCAATCTCAGTAAAATTATCAAATGATATAAATTTAGTTTAAAATGAGGTTTTTATTGTCCTTAATTAATTAGATTTCTTAAGAACTTTATTTTGCTCATAAAGCCTTGTTAATTAAATATTTTATAGGTTTTGTACTTTATGATTATTTGTGATTTTATTAATAAAAGCCGGTCATGCATTAATTATATGGCAGTTGAATACGAAGGTAATTAAAGGGGAAATGATACGATTTGGGGAGATATTCAATTGGAAATCTGAGAGTTAAAGAAATATAAAGCACTAATTTTATTCTTGTCAACGATTCTTCAATCAACTTGATATTGGAACTGGAGATATTCTAGCATAATTATTGTGATTATATTACAGGTCCTTTTAGACCATTCTCTCCTTAATTCTTTGCTCTTTTCTTTGTAATTGATTTTAATTATTTTGATAATAGATCGCAAATTTTCAATGAATTTTCAATATTATGTTCAATCAAATTCAATTCAAATTTTGTTTTTACATTCAAGTAAAATAATTTTAAAAAATATATTTTAAACATTTTCATTAAATTAAAAACTATGGTTAGGAAAGTTAAATTTGCAGAGTGATATTGAGATAGTGGTTCCTAAATTTGAAAATTTGTTTTTTGAATTAATTTTATTACTGTTCATAAAGTATACCTTTTCAAAAAAACGGTCAAAGCATACTAACTCAATAATAATTTGATGCCTTAATGCAAACATACTGCGAGTCTATAAAAAAATCTAATTCCTCAAATCCGAAAACAAAATTAAAACTCGAATACACACAGCAAATGAGTAGTATGGAGTATCAAATCGCAGGACGAGTCACACAATATGTTTGTGTAGGCATAACACATAATATGTTTGTATATTTATATAATATTCACATATTGATTTATTTTTACATTATAGATGTGTTTGTTCACTGAAAACGGGTGTAATGCACGCACACAAGAGGCATAAAACAACACACGATAACATACGCCGTGTTGCAATGGATAAAAATTTTGCTGCGTGTATTGGCAGGAATTGTTTTTTGGAAATACGTTTATTCTCTAAAGTTGGTATTAGTTAAGTCACTCAAATCTAGTGTTGGTTTTACATGTTCCAAATCACTACTATTTATTTATTCTTCTATAGAATTAAAATTAAATTAATTTAAACTGACAATGACAACCTCATGAATGTCCTGCGACAAGGTTTCCAGGTGTATAAAGGTCATTTTCATCCAATAATTTACAGATAACTTTCTACTATACATTTTCTAGATAGTGTACCTTTCTCACTTAAGTAATCACCTTTTAAGAGGAATATTTAAGAAGATATTAGATTCAATATTTCGTTCAGAGAAAAATATATAAAAATTATTCAAATTTTTCATTTATAAATAACAAAATTTTCAAAATATAATTTGGATATTATTTCAAAAACAATTCTCTTCGGCTGGGATGAGAAAGGCACCAACATTAATCATCTCGTTGTTTTATTATATTTAACACATAAAAGCCATGAATTACCAGACGGAATTCACTATTAATCAAAGAACAGAATGAATACTTTTTTATTTTGTGTTTTCAATGAAAATTTCAAATAAAACAATTAATGAAAAAAAACAAATTCTTGAATTATAACAACATTTAGCTTGCGGATGAAATTGGTTTTGTTTGAACATTTCTCCTCAGATTAAATTATATTATCGTTTTCCCAATTCTTCTTACTCAACATTTTTCTTGATTAATTCAAAAAGATTTTAACCACTAATTTTTACAACCTTTTCAAATATTTGAAAAAAATATGAATGTTAATCGAAATTTCATTTGTTTACCAATTTTCATTATTTACAATTTATTAATCAAATGTTTACATATTAATATTTGTTGTTTCAGAGGCAAAAGATTTGCTGACCAGAATCCAGTTCAATACCTTTAATAAATTCCATTTGTATAATTTATTTACAAATCATTATTGAATTGGCATGTAAAGTTATTATCTTTGATTGTTTAAATGAAATATGAACAATAGTTTTGTTTACTTTGTTTTGTTAATCCAATTGTTGGTAAATTTTAAAGTAATTATTAAAGTAGTAGTAGTAATAATAATAATAATAATAATAATAATAATAATAATAATAATAATAATAATAATAATCGGCACAGCCTTTTTCAAGTGTGTCGAAAATTCGTTAATATAAAAAAAAGACATCGATATCTTTACTGATTCATAGTCAAATTTGTTTAATAAATACAATGTTAATTGAAAAGACATCTAAGGTGAAATTGAAAAAGTTCTTATAATAATAATAATAATAATAATAATTGGTCAGAACTTTCACAAGAATGACAAAACTTTTCATCATCAAAGACCTATTGACGACAATGTTTGAACTGGCTAATCCAATTGTAGATTGTGGTATGAGAAGCCCATATACTTCTTTAGTTGTATGCAACAGATTCCATATTTGCAGATTGCTATCACCACGCCAAACAAACAATTTAATCACATTTTGATCCTCGACAAGGTGTAGCATGATTTGACAAATAAATTAAAAAAGTGCTTTCCCAAGTAGCTATAGAAGTGAATATTAAAACAGACTATATTTTTGTAACGATAGATAATATATTATGATTCCATTAGTATATTATTAGAGTACTATTATTTTTATGGGGTATTTTGGATACATTTTGAACACACAGCCTAGTCACTTTATTATATTTAACGTATTTCTCAGAACTCCCAATGTTTACTACATGCATTGTAAACCAAAATCATAATTAAAATAATTAAAAATTCTAACAATAAATTTATTTCAAAACAACAACGTTAGATAACGTTAATAAAATAACAATCTTTGTAGGGAGATATTTTGATCGCTCCGTGCAATGCTGGCAACAGGTAAGTCTTGTATCGCGGAAAACCAAGTCGGTTAAAATCTATATAGACAGATCGGGAACGACGACAAGCTTTTAGTATGTTTGTGGTTCCAAGGTCTGAATATACAACATTAAGTGTTCCTCGCACCGGAATTCAATGGGCTGTGTGTGATGAACAATTTTCTATTTTTCTAAGATCTCGCTCCCCTAATGTACAGTGGACTATGGGTAACGATCATTTAAACGATTCTAGACTCAAATTCCTAACAGAACACAATAAAACATCAGAGTGGTCCCGATACTAAGGTCACAGGTCAGATCGTCATGCTTAAATGAATAAAATAAAGGCAGTCTGTCAAAATTTTCAAAACATCAATTTTAACTTCAACTTTAAGGAAATATATGAATAAAATTGGGGCATACCCCTGCCAAAAATTTTAAAAGTTAATTTTAACTTTACTTTCAAGGAAGCCTGAATCCCAGGGCACTTAACTTCTTCTTGACTCACATGACTGACAGTCACTTTAGCAGTGTGTGGATATAGAAATAAACTTGTGTATTAGGTGTTCGCGTTTCCAATTTGAGTGTGTTTGGGGAAGATTTCCAGTGGTTAATATCAACTCACACAATAGCATGAAGAATAAGCCATAGGGGAGCAGATCTCCCAAGGTTAGTGTCTTTAGAGTATAGGATAAAGGAACCTAACTGAAATTATTAGAAGATTATGTATAATAGATGTGAATGAAATATTGTATCTTACTGACGAAGCGAAATATGAAATCCTAAAGAAATATTTCCCAACATTGCTAATGATATACCACTGGATAGAAATGAATCAAGAATTTCCTCAGAATATATCTTATGTCATTATCGAGATCATCCAAATTGGTTAAAAAAATATTTTACAAAAAATTAATCTATAGTTAACAATCAAATTAAGAGAATTGAGATCATTTATGGAAACATATGAAACAATGATGAAGAAAAAGATAAAAATCTGTTACTGAAATTATATTTTTTATAAATTATTTTTCTAAATTGATACCAAATAATTAAAATATAAATATTGTTTAAATAAAATATTTGAGTCATTTAAATTATCAATTAAAACAAGAAATTGACAATATTTCTCCTTCAATTATTTCAAATATTTAAAACGGCGGGAAAAACTCTGTTTTAGGCCAGTTGAAATATTTTCGAAATCTTTAAAGGAACTCATTTTATTTTCGGGAACATCAATTTACAAATGTGCATTTCACTGATGACACGTCGATTTAAATTAAAATTTAATTAAGTTCGGTCTGGTCGAATTTGATTTTAAAATTAAATTTGAAATTTTAAGATGAGCAAAATTTAATTTTGATCGATATATTTTTAATGTTTTACAGAATAGTTACAAAGATTTTACTGATTACAACTGTTGATCTAAAGCCCTTCAATATATGGCTTATTGTAGTCGATACTCAATTCCAGGTCGTTAAGGGTTTAGAATCTTACAAGACCTTTTTGAACCTTGACGATTTGAAAAGGTTTCGCATTATTTTGCAAATGGATTATTGCAAACGAAACAAATTGGAATATTAATTAAATTATGATTCTTAACTTTCACTATGATAACTGGTAGGTCAATTATACGAAATCCAAAGGTTTGTGGATGCGGACTGTTCACCAAAATTATTTCAATCAAATGTTAATGCTAATTTGAGGTTTCTGAAGTTTTCGGTATGATTAAAACTCTAATCTAACACCATGCGTTTTTTAATTAATAAGAAAAATAAAAAATAATTTTGATGAGTTCAATAAAACTTCAAAAATATGAATTTACACTTCCAGATAACTCTATAAAGAGTAAGCTTTCTCTCCTAATCTTCTTAGTAGATAATATGAAAAATTGCACAGCCTTTGTGTACTGATGCGAATTTCTCGGATATCTACAAACTGGATATTTTACAAAGTTTTTATACAGTATTTGTATTAATCATTTTACATATGTGAACTATGTCAACATCTCTGATATCACTAAATAAATACTTCGAAATAAATACTAAATAAAAACTTCTATTACTAAACCTCATATTACCTCTATCACCTCACACGAAAGCCCATAAATAACTATAGTCTTAAATTAAGGTCTAGTACAAGAAATCATTAATTTATAAAAATTGGGCGAATATGAACTTGCAGCACCATATTGCTAATGTAAGCTCTGATTGTGTTACATGTCCTATTGTTTAAAAAAGGGAAGCGTAGATATATTACTCGCTTATTGACATGTTCCTTTTGTGTATTATGCCTATTAGAGTTATATTCACTCAAGAAGTATTTTTCTACGAACTCCTTTGGGTATCCATTTTGTAAAAACCGTGTTTTAAAGTTTTCTAGGGTTTCTTGTGTTTTCGTTTTGTCCGAACAGTTCCGTATTGCTCTTTTTCTCTCTCCTACTAATAGAGCGATTTTTCGTTGGAGTGGAACGTGACTTTCCCAAGGAAGAATGTGCTCCCTGTGTAGACTTTTAGTGAATAAATCTGTCTTCAACGTGAGCGTGTTTGGACCTTCAGAAGGACTTATCATGGTATCTAAGAAAGGTATATATTCCGTCGGCAATGTTCAAGAACTCAAGTGCAGAGATATATACGTTGGAAAGACTGCCCGTCATCTTCACACTCGAGTTCTTCAAAGTGCCGACGTAATGGATTGACCCACAATAATGATCATTTAGGAAATGCACCAGTAAAAAAATAAGTATTGCTGATTTTAAGATCTTGTCGAATAGTTTGAGTAATTACTGGGAACGAGTAACGTGTGAAGCGTTGTTAATTAAATCTTTGAATCCTATAATTAATATTCAAAGTGCCCAGTCTACATGGATTTTGAATGTATTTAAATTATTTAACTTGTATATTTAATATTTGGGATGATGTTGTTGTTTGTTAAATTTTTTGTAATAAAACAATCTTTAATTTTTAAATTTAAATTTATTTTTATACTAATTAAACAAATTTGTGCGTTTTTAAAATTAAATAATTTTTATATGATTATAAAAAATGTTTTTTAAAATTTTATTAAAATATCTTTTATTTTGATACAGTTTGATTATGATTATTAGTTGTTAATTTGTTTGAATATTATTATTTTCATTTAGTTATTATAAATACGATTCTTAGCCTGAAGAAGACTGTATATATCGCAATATTATTTTATTATTATTATTATTATTATTATTATTATTATTATTATTATTATTATTATTATTATTATTATTATTATTATTATTATTATTATTATTATTATTAAAATAAACAGTACAAGTGCAAAACCCAATAGTAGACTAGTTTCGAGCTTTTGGCTCTCATCAGTACTATGCAGGGAACGCGAAAATGTTTCTTCGTGTAAGGTAAGTATACAATATTGCTGATTCATCTCTACTGCATACTTTCCCCGGTACACTGGAAATCACATCACTTGCAAATTAGCTTGGTCACAGAAAAATCTGTAAACTTGTAAACATGGCGTAAAAATCATAATCACCTCTGCGGACTAAAAAATTAGTCGATACACAGAAACTGTTTACACGTACATCCGATTACCTTTAGCATTTTTAACTTATAAAGTAATGGTGTAACATTTTCTTTATCCGACAAAAAAATGTTACACCATTACTTTATATATTATTATTATTATTATTATTATTATTATTATTATTATTATTATTATTATTATTATTATTATTATTATTATTATTAATAATAAAAATAATTAAATAGATAATATATTTCATATATTTAATAATATATTTAATACAAATGAAAAAATTTCAATTTCATGGGGCTTAGCTTTTTCTATTTTCTAAAATGCTCTTTGATCTTCACTTTTATTTCCCTTTTCCTACTTCTCATTGGCCAAAAATAATAATAAACTTTTTTTCTGAAGAATTTAAAATTTAAAAAATTTATTTTAATTAAATATTCTTTAAAATTCAAAAAAGACTCACTAAAAAATTTTTTAAATTTTTAAAGCTTCTATAATTAGCTCATAGAAACCTATTTTAATAAATACTATTTTAAGATATTTATAAAATATAGTTTCCAATAACTATTTTAAATATTTTAAAAAACGTTCAATTTTGATTTTTAAATCCTAATGATCTTCTAAAATTATATTTTATCTATTTTGTATATTATTTTAAATTATTATTTTTAATTTTTAATTTATTTTTTAAAAGCTATTCTCGAAGTCAAAAACAACAAATCAAATTGATGATTTCATTGATCTCTTCTTTAGTCTTGATTGTTGGCCGTCTGTTTATTATGAGAATTGCTTCCTTAAATCTGACATTTTTTAGATGCTTCCATTGGCTAAGATTTTGATTGAAATATTTTTTCTTTCCTTCCATTGTTGGCATTGTTGGAAATGTCTGTATACCGAGAATTTTCCACCAGGATCTAGATGATTTTTAACTCTTTGATGCAAGGTCCTTAGGGTACTTCCAATGTATATTTCCTTGCATACATTGCAATTGATGCAATAGACAATGTTTTTTCGAAAGCACATATCTGGCACATGCCTGGCAGTTTTCCATTGCGCAATTACCCATTACACACAGTCACTTTTTCTACCCCTTAAAGTATTAATTAAACTATATATTGTATGTGAGACTTATATATTAATTAAACTTTATAGAATGTCTTTATCCCAGCGGACCCATAAATTTAAAGTCGATTTGACTTACATAATTTTTTATAATGTAGAATGTCTCTGTCCTAGCGGGTTCATTGTTCTAGACTCGATTAATTAATAATATAATATGCCATTGTTCTTACGGGCCCAAGGTTTAAGTCGACTTGAAAAATCAATAAATTGGATTGACCTACATAATGTTTTCATAACCTACATAAAATTTGAATTGCCATATATATTTTCCCGTGACCTACATTAAAAATTTTTGCGGTTTCCATGGTTACGTGACCTGATTTTCGCGACCTACAAAAAATATTAGGAATTTAGGAAAAAAGCAAAATTTCTCAGCAAGGGGTTGGGGTTTTGTCCAGCGGGCCCATATCTTACTATTCTCAACTAATCAGGGTTGATCACGCCAACGCATTTTGATCAATTTTAATTTTTATTTTCAATCAAAATTTCAATCAATCTGATTGTTCAATTTTATTTTTTGTTTTAATTATTGGTTTTCTGCTTTTAATTTCTTGTTTTTTAATTTTCTTATTTGAGCAACCACCTTTTACATCAGTCTCACCCCTTGTTTTACTTTTTATTTGATTATTTAATGAGTACTTTTGTTTTTGTGTTTAAAAATGACTTGATGCGATTTTTATGTTATGTAACCGTCGTCTTGACTGATAATTTTTTGTTCTACATTTATTCTACATTTATTTTAAATCATTTTAATAAATTTTTTGATTCGGGTTTCCTCCCAATGTGCTGATTACTACTCGCACAATCTAGCCCAACAATTAGGATGTGGTGATCGACTTTCTGTAGATCAATCGTTGAGATAATTTTGGCGTTCGGTAAACAAATCAAAGGTGACCAGAAAAATTATGATTTTTACTGATCTCATTTCTCATGCTGTAATATTGATTTTATCTCGATTTCAATAATATAAAATTTTATTAAAATCTTTTAAATTCGGTTTTCTCGTCATCAGACTGGTCGTCGTAAAAAGGTTCGTCGTAAATATCCCATTTAATGTTAATATTTATGTTAGCATCCTAATTTACATTTTTATATTCTTTGCTATTATCTTTGATTAGGTAAAAATAAATCTGAGGACCCCAGAGATGATCTTTAAGTCATAGACAACCCATGTTTGGTTGAAAATATTAGTTTCTTTTCAAAACATCAACAACGGATAAAAGTTGAACCGGAAATTTCCTGTTTTTATTGATTTTTGTCATCTAACAGCAGAAAATATATTAATTATTATAATATTTATCAACATAAAAACCTGTGAATAATCAGCTATATTTAATATTTATATAGAGATATTTAAAGATATAAAAATATTAACGTCCAAATAATGTTATACTCATTCAATTAACTAAATTATAAAATTGTTCAGTTCAATTGTACCAAATCATGATTTAATGCAAAAGCTTGTATCTAATTATAATAAAATCATTATCTTTTGTTTTAATGTTGTGATTTATGCCTTTCCTAGGTAAAACAGAATTTTACTTTCTATTTTAAATCTGAGAATTTGAATTTTTATTAAAGTCAAATAATAGCTTTTTGTAAAAAAAAATATTTTTTATTTTGTTTAATTTGATTAACATTTATCAACAATGTAAACTTGTTTAAAGAATACATAAATTCATGAAAATCAAACCTTATTTAAAATGGGTTTTTATTAAATATGTTATATCAACCTGAAGAATTAAAAAACAGAAATATATATATTTTAATGACCATAAATGTGACATTCTATATTAAACCGAGATTTTAATTTTTAAATGGTTATCAAATATTAATCAAAAATGTATTCTCTTTATTGGATGAATTACAAATTAATAACAGGATTTTATATTCATGTTATTTTAATGTTTTAATTATTCAGGTCGACAGATTTTCTTTATCATCTTCATCAATATGATGATATTTAAATATGACAATAATTCCCCCCCCCCAATCTAATCCTAATTTTTTACCATCAAATCTTTTTATTTTAAAATTAATTTATGTACCCATCTAATTTAATTTTATTAAACCAAAAAGAAAAAAAAAATTAAAAACAAAATAAAACAAAAAATAATTAGTAAGTATTTTATTTTTCAGGTAACGTTACGTTTCAGGTTCTTTGCGTTTTGGTCAACATCTACTTCTCTTTGCAACAGGAATGATTGTTGCAGTTGGAATAGTAGTTGCCACTGCAGAAGTTCTATTAACTTCATTCATTGCCGTTTCATTTGATTGAACATTAAATGCCGCTGTTGTTAAAGCTGGGCCCCTTGGTTTAGCTTGAAACCAATGAATATATTTGAAGCATTCTAATGTATCTTACACAGATTGAGGCGTTCCGCAATTCCAATAACTTGTTTGCAAATATAATTTTTGTCCAATGCCCACATGTACATAAACTTTTTTCAAATTGTTGTTCATTTATTTTTACCATCTACATTGAATTGACACATTATCACAGTTAAGTTCCCATTTTCCAACGAAATCAGTATCCATATTATCTGGAACATCTTCATTAGATTCACACCATTGTTGTAATTATCCTACATTTATATTGACTTTGCCCAATGACTTCACTCGATATCGTTGTAAAAAGTTGTTTACTTGTGACTTTTTAACTTCCTTGTGTCCAAGTTTATTGAGCTGTTCTATAATACACTTAGGCTTTATATCAGAATTTTTCTCCACAATTTCCATTATAATCTTACTTATTGAAACATGTTCATTTTGGTGTTCATCAGTGGAAATAGAAATTATAACTTTCTTTGAATCGTTCTTCTCTAAGGCACAAAATCTGACTTCACACGTCTTATTGTTGCACTTATAAAATTTATTATTCCATTCTGATGTTGATTTTGAATTTAAATACAACCATTTATATACATTAATCGTACCTTCCAGTTGTATCTTCGCAGATTTAGTATCTTTAAATGATAAAAATGGGTCATACAACTTTTTTCCCACGATAATTTTTTGCTTCTACAATTTCATCTAAACTAACAATATCTGATGAATCATCCATAGTATCACCAAAGCCCTTTGAAAATAGCAAAGATGAACTAATACTTTCAGTATTATTTTCAGTCATTTTGTATTTTTTTATTGCTATATTCTTTTTAAGTTTAAACGATTTATCGTATTTTCCCGCATGTAGCCTGCAAACGCAGATAATCCGCATCCTCATATAACCTGCGAGTTTGTAAGTTTGGTGTAAAAATTACCAGTACAGTTACTGTAACCAAAACGTGTAAAAAGGTTTGATATAACCCGCGCTGATATATACCTCGCAACCCCCCCCTCTGTGGGTTATGTAAAATTCGGTATAACCCGCGGGTTATATGTGAGGAAATACGGTATATTGTTTTAACGAATATGGTTATTGAATATATAGTAAGCCTGACTAAAATATTGAGTGTTGTTGATTAAAATAATTTTTGAGTATTATTTATTAAATTAGACCGATTTAAATTAATTCTGATGATTATTAATTAAATTATACTAACTAAAATTAAATATGATACCGATAAATTAAATTAGGTGGCCAAATGATTATTTTTAGAAATGTAAAATAATAGTATTCATTAATCAATTCTGAAATAATCAATTATTCTAAAACATTCATTTATTGAATTTCCTATCAAAATTATTCCACTGATCCATTGATTTTCATTATAAAATAAAACTATCACAATGTAAATTAAAATTCATTTTTAAATGGAAATTTTTATATATAATATATAAGTTCATATATAAAAGATGACGAATATTAAACAAAAATAAACATCTTAATAATCTAAAAAGAATATTTTGTTTGAAATACATTAATTTAACTAAGTATGATGTAATCATTGCCCTCACAAGATATGTTTATTGGTATATTGGTACCTCGGTATATCTCCTTAATCCGTCCCAGATCCTTGGACTTATACCCAACCAATTTCCCCATTAGGAATAAAGAAAGAATTAATAAGGACGAATTCTGGAACAAATTAAGAGTGGTTACCGTCGAACCACAATATTTTTATATTACTTAATAAAATAATATTTTTAGATGATTTTGTTTAACTACTTTTAACATTTAATTTATTTTTATTACGCCTATAAATTAATTTTTGTAATGAAAATAAAGGAAATGTTAATAAAACGAAATCCTTTATTTTATTTAAATATATTTCAATTAAGAATTATATATTATATATTAATTATATATTAAGAACTCTTTACTAGGTAAAATTTGTCCGTTAGAATTTAAGAATTAAAAACAATAAATACCTCGAAGATGAAAATAAATAAATAAATTGATAAATAAATGTAAGATTTGGTTCGGTTTATTGATTATGCTCTAATCCAGTGTTTCCCAAACTTTTGGTACTGCGTACCACCTTGATCATTTTCATTATATTATGTACCCCTTTGCTTTAAAATTTTATATAATGAATAAATTTTTTTATAATATATTTTTTAAAATATACGACCTTTAAATTAATAGCATTAATGAAAAATTAAATACTTTTATAACTGAAATATTGTAAAATAAAAAATACTATACTTAATTTATTGTAATTAATGAGAAGGATGAAATTGCTTATGCTGAGATAATAATTCATCATAATTTGGTTCTCTGTTGGTGAATTTTAATCTTAGATGAGATTCAACATCTAAAAGCCTATTTCTTTTTTTCGATTTAATATCTACAAATGTAGAAAAAGCAAATTCACATAAATATGATGTTGGAAAAGGAAAGATGCATTTCAGGGCCTTTTCTGATAAAGAAGGATATGTTGATTGTAGGTGTAGCCAGAATGATGGCAAAGAGCATTTCATATGCTTATTTTTCAAGAAACCATCTGAAGATATTTCTAATAAGCTTTCTTCTTCTGCATATGATAATCCTTCTGGCATCGATGTTATATTAATATCAAATGAATATCTTTTATTTTTATTTTTTTTATTTATCTTTTAATATTTAGATAATAGAAGATTGAAAAGGCCTGCGTAGCCCGGTTTGGGAAACACTGCTCTAATCAGTAAACATTTCTTAAATATTCTTCTAAATTCTGTGATTATCCGATATTTAATCTGTCTCTAATTTTGCATTTTTCACTAATTATATATAAAAAAATTAAAATTAATATAGCTAAATGAATTCATAAACCAGATGTCCACACGTCTTGCTCTATTCAGAAAATATTCATGATTCATTTAAAATAATGTCCACCTTTAATGAAAAATATTATTTATAAAAAACATTTTTAGCAAGGCATTCAATATAGAAATAAAAAGAAATAAAATAACAAGTGCTTTTTAATTTCAATGTTATTTACTGTATAATTGCGTTGATTAGACATGCAAATGTTTATCAGTATGGAAATCGCATTATCTATTAGGATAAATTTATTATTCAGAGCTATATTGAGGTTATTTATAATATATAAATTTATTTTTTCACTTTTGTTTCGATTTTAATTGATGAATTCTAATTTATTAAACATTTTTGATACAGCCTTTATCAAGGATCATTTAGTGTCATGAAAGATAGCACATTTTACAAAACTGGTTTAAAAGTTTCAGATATCAGCTCGCATTATATTACAATTTTTTCCGATTTTCTTTAAATAAAATCAACCAATAAAAATATTATATTAGATAATAAATATTTGATTAAGGCTGTGTTGAAAATGTTCTTTAATTTAGTATTTATTGTTCTAGTTTTAGCAATATATGAAGAAAAGAAATTGAAAATAGTTAAACAATTGAAGAACATGCGTTGTTGTCTTGAATAAGAAATCAATTGTTCAAGATAAGTAGTGAAAAATTCAAATTCAATTTTTAGTTTTACTACTACTGCCTAATAAAAAATATATAGTTGGAGATTTGTTTCATTTGTTCTATCCTGGTAAAATATCTGGTGTTTTTAATAAACAAGAAAATGAACAAAAGTGTGGAAGGATTAAACACAGAAAACCTTTCAAGAAACATATAAACAAAAAATTAAAGGGCATGTAGCTCCATTCGAAGAATGATTAGCGCAAAATCTGAATCTTGTCTTTCGATAGACCATCACCTCAAGCAGTAATCGAACAGAATTTATTTGAAGATATTTATCCAACAAATTCAATTATTGATGCTGATACTTCTTCAATTCAATTTTACATTAGCGGGTCTCAAACCGAATATTTAGATTTGAATAATACTTTACTTTATCTTCAGTTGAAAGTTGTAAATAATGTAGGTGAAAACATTTCTAATGATTCTGGTGTAACTGCAAACAATTTCTTTTTCCAAACTCTTTAAAGAAGCTTAATTAATTTCTAATTCTATCAAAGTTGAAGGAGGAAATTATACATTTGCTTATAAGGCAATAATTGAAACAATAATAAACCTATAAACATGATACAAAACGTACATGTTTCGAATGTATGAGGTACAGTGAATGTGATAATATAAGAAAAACGTGGATTGCAAAATCTAAATCATTCTCATTATGTTCACCATTACAATTTGATTTTATGAATCAATAAAAGTATTTATTATCTGGTGTTAGTGTCCAAATTAAATTGACGAGATCAAATTCATCGCATAGTTTAACATGTACAAAATTCGAACCTAAAATATAATTATTATATGCAGAGTTAATGGTTAGTAGAGTTTGAGTTGAACCACCAGCTTTAGTGGGTCATCAAATTGGACTTGCTTCAAGAAATTCAATTTATCCTTTGAAAAGCAAGGAAGTTGTTGAATCTTCGTTACCTATTGGATCTTCTTTATTAAGAAACAAGTGGTAAATGATTACCAAATTTTATTCTTGTAACATTTCAAGGAAATAAAAGAAATAATGGAACACAAACAACTTCTTATTCAATATGCGACTTTTTGGGGTTGGGCTCGTATTGAGGCTAGGACGATAGGTGTAATAATAACAATAGGTAGATAATAATAATAATTGCTAAAAATAGAATAGATATAATAATAGTATTAGTTTATTACTTAAAATAAATTATAATTAAAAATAGTACATTTAAATTACTATATTTAGATAATATACTTATTATAGTAATTAATAAATAAATATATATGTATACAGTAAACCCCCGCAATCACGACCTAATTGGTTGCTGAAAAGAAGTCGTAATGTGAGCAGTCGTAAAGAGAGGTTTTATTTCCCATTGACCCAATGTTATAAATGGCTAATTCGTCGTAGGTCTTGAATTTCGCCTATCTATTCTTTAACAAAATAATTTCATGCAACTAAATGCGAGTATAAGTAACACAAAATCACCAATAACACTTTAAATAGTAAATACAGCAATATACAGCAAATTTTGTTACAAAATTAGTCATTATACTTTCATTGAAGTTAGGGCCTAACTATTGTAAGCTGGGGAAATGCGTGGCTAGGCTAGTCGTAATTGTGAGTCATGGTCGTGATTGGCCCCAGAAAACGAGGTCGTAAAATCGGGCGGTCGTAAGGCGAGGGTCTACTGTATATAATTAGTAATATATAATTACTAAATTAGTTATAATAGAGATATAATTTAATATAAATAGGGCTAAATTATTTAGGACAAATCGACAATAATTTTACGAGTTCTAACGCTTAATCGATATTGATTATAAAGCACTAATCAGAACAAGCTGTGCAGAGTGTCGCTTAAAGAAAATGGTATGTAAGAAAGACAGAAATTTGAAAATTCATCAAACAATTTTGTACAACCAATATCAGCTTTATCAAAAACCAGAAGAACCTCTTAACCATAAGGTTATTTGAATTCTTGTATTAAACTTAAAACTGCATAACACGACCACGAGAAGCAGCAATTCGGACTGTCTTACTCGTTGGATTTAAATTTCTAGAGGGAATCAATAGTAGGAAACGTTAGATCGATCTTAATCTAATTGATAGCGAAAAATTCGGGAAATCCCGCCATCTTGACCCTAATTTCAAATACAGTGCTGAGAGCAATTAGATCCAGCATTTTGTTTCTTATGTCTGAGGACGGTTTGTACAACCGATATTCTTTCCTTTATAGTATCAGCGGCAGTTTTTGGGTTAATCAATTTTGTATACATTTGTGGATAATCAATAAATCTTTTAGTATTTACGTCTTGGTTAAATCATATTATTTATATATTTACATGCACATATTTTTATATATCTTTGGAGTCAGATATAATCTGTGTTAGCCAGATATGAACCTAACACAGCCACAATAATGTAAAATCAATAAATTTATTGAAAGGAAGTGACTATCGTGAAAAATATAGTCTAGACTTCGAAAATGATAACTATAGTACAAGTTATATGCAGCCAATGTGTTTGGATGGATTATTTTACATTGGTCAATCTGTACTAGATCTATCTAAATTACATATGTATGAATTGCAATATATTGATTTACAAATGTATCGAGATGAATTTAGTTGCAAAATCAATATTATAGCAGGTGACATTGATTCCTGCATTTTAGAGATTAAAGGATGTAAATTTGATGTGCTTTTACCTGCTGTAAACATCCAATTATGACGCATCTCATGAATTATATTAAGACCTCTTGATCTCATCATTGGTAAATTCAAAGATGAGAATAAAAGAATAATGAATGGACATAAATGTTACAGCCTTTTGTGTGATAAATAAAGCAAAAAGGATAAGTGGATAACATTGAAGGGTATCGAATTAAAAATTCAATTGTACCTTGATTGTTATCATAATAATTCAATGACTTCAGTAGCACAACCTCGAATAGCAAATAAAAATTATCAGTTATTTCCATTTAAAAATATAAAATTAGCCCTAGCAAATAATGATGATGACGTATTGGGTAAATAAAAATAAAAGTTTACCCTATGACAGTGGTTGGAAAACTTTTTTAGTCATTACCCCGAAATATTTTATTATCCCTACATTCTGATAAGCAAAAAACCAAGGTAAATGTATATTATTTATTGAACTAATTTGGAATTTCTATAAAAACTAGCTGTAAGTTAATAATTAAAACCATCTGTGAACATTAACATAAATCAAATTCTTTTAGGTTTTAGAGAAATGAAGTTGTTTCATATTTGCTAAAAATGACTTTAAAATTAGGTCTTTTTGACGTGAGCACAATTTGAATACAGTCCTCGGCATTCAGAAGATTTCTGTTCTTCGTTTTTACGTTTAATAAAGTATGTAGATATGTAGGTACTTTTTTATGTAAAATTTTAAAAGCCTTTGCAGATTCTGACATCCTAAAGGACGAAAGATCCTTTTTGTTCTCAAATTGTATGCGAGCTTCATAATTTCATCGGAGTTTAAGAAATTCTGCCAAGCCTCTAGGCTCTTCTGGTATGTTCGATACTCCCACTTGAAAGGATCAATAATTCAACTGAAAATATGCAGGTCTAGTGGGTGAGTACTCTTTTGGATTTTTGATGATGTCGGAGGTGTGCGGGTTCAAATTCCAGGATGGGTAAATTTTTTATTTTTCAAAAATTAATTTTTAACATTTATTATTAGAAGAATATGTTATTAGTATAACTAGTAGAATTACAGTACTTTTTTTGCTATCAATTTTAATTTTTATAGAAATTGGTCAAGGATTTCCTCAAGAAATTTAATCAGACTCATAGAATTGGAATAAGCTACTGACAAACTAATAAGTAAATTAACTTAATAAGTGTTTTGATATTACTATTCAGACTATGTGGTAGTTATTTTATCTTTTATTATAAATATTGCGTAACACTGTATAATCTTGGATATTTAGCTCCTCACCCGTCACTACTATGGTCCACTGACCAAAAAAAGTTGCCAACCCCTGTTTTAGAGGATTCATAATTTAGTCTCTAAATGACATCAGATATATAAAAATATCTTAATTCACTTGCTGAAAAATTGGAGGTCGAAATACACAAATGATTATTCGGTTTACATAATTTTCTTTTTATAATTTGCAATTAACTAGATTGAAACAGAATTTGAAAGGAAAATAGAGATTTAGCAAGTGGAATTCGAAACTGAATTTTTTGATTTATTGATGGAATAAAGAATTGTAACGTTACTGGAAGGTAAATACTGATGCGTAACGAATAGATTAAATATAATTATAAAAGTCTGGTTGAATTTTATTTTTCATAATTTTTATTGTTAACCTAGATAAAGTTTTATATTTTATATAAAGTTTTATTTAAAAATTCAAATAATTTATTAGCCTATTATTATTACTATTATTATTATTATTATTATTATTATTATTATTATTATTATTATTATTATTATTATTATTATTATTATTATTATTATTATTATTATTATTATTATTATTATTATTATTATTATTATTATTATCATTATATTTGAATTTAACAATATTTTGTTCGAAATGAATTTATTGTAAAAGTAGACAATTTCTGCGATAGGTTCTAAATAAAAAATCAATGAATTTGCAAGAAAACAAATTCAATGAAAGAAATTAAAAACCACTGGTTTCGTTTTGCATTTTAATTTTATTCTAAATTATGACAGTGCATGAGTGCCATGGGAGATGAATTTTGTACAGACTGAAATATGATTCTGAATCAAATTTGTTTGTGAGTTAATTTGATTAAATTTGTAATTGTAATTTCCTCATTTATTGTTTTTGGAATCTTGTTATTTATTCAATTAAAATCATTCAATAAGGGTTTGCATAGTTATATACTTCATGAAATGGGTGTCATGAGGTAGCTGTCTACCTTTTTTATGAAATTCCTGGAAAGCTGTGAAGTAATTGACTGGCTCAATTTGAACATTTATCAAAATGCCACCTTTATTCTTGGGCTTTACTCGTTACCTCTGATTTCTTATTATAGAACTCTAATTTGTGAATATGTGGTATCTTCCTTTGGTCTCAATTTCTATATTTTGATATTTTTGACGGTAAACATTTCAAGTTATAAATTTAAAATGAAGAGATTATATTGAATGTGTATATTTATTATGACAAAACGTTATTAACAGAATACAACATACAAATATTAATATAAAAAAATTGTCTTGTCAAAAATAATTTATCTTTAGATGCCTCGCTGTTTTTTAATTATTTAACAATTACATATCAAATTATTTATTTAAAAAATATTTTATTATTATTTTTAGAAATGAGATTAATGGTAAAAACGTTAAAAATTTGACAAATCGTGTTGTGAAGTATCTTTATTGGAAAAGATGTAAATGAAATAAAAAGTTATAAATATTATTTGTGATATAGAAGGCGTGAATTTCAAGAATACCAGAATGATATAAAAATAGTATCGTAAGTTTGGTGGTGGTATCTTAGGTGTTAAGAATGAAATGAGTTCTGGTCGTCCAAGTAACAATAATATTGATGGTTGTAGTTAATTGTTATTTTTATTATTATCATTTTTTATAAAATTCTAGCTAAAATTTGTAGTGTTGTTTTTATGTTATTATTATAACAAAAAAATTTAAAAAAACTATAGTGTAAATTACTATAGTGAATTATCACTATAGAAAATTGAAAATTAAAAAATATCGATTGGAAAAATTAATATACATAGCCTAAGCTGAAAATATCTGCTGGTATATATATTTACTTAATTTCCGCATAGAAAAACGAAAAAAAACATTGGAAGAAGACTATAAATCTTAGAAAAATTAATTCCGCTTCAGAATTGGACAATTGTAAATCAAATCAAAAAATACTTAGTTACATCCGTTTTTGCAGTGAACAAACGCATCTATAATGTAAAAATAAAATCAATACGTGTATATTATATAAACATACAAACTTACCTGTGTGTTGATTTTTAGCGTTACAATGAATACACCCAATTAATAACCTCTATAATTCACGTTGGTATGCACACCAGTTGAGTGAGTAACCATTTACGTGAAAATGAAGTTATTCAATTTTATTTATTCAATTTATTAAAAATGGTTTTCAAGTAATTTTTTTAATTTCAAGTAACTTTTAAGACTTGAATTTTGATTTTATATAATTATGAGATCATTATTCAAGTTCTTAAATATTACTATTCATCAGCATTTATAATATAACATTGATAATTAAATTTCAGTTGTTTTTTAGGAATTTTATGATATTTTATGCATTTATCTGGAATTATTTCGTTAAAATGTAAGTTAGATATATTTTTAACTAAATAAATAAACTAATCACTGAATACATTAATTTTTTTAATGCAATTAAATTCTTGGTAATTGTCCCCATTCTCAAAGGCATTAATAAGCCGAATTTTGTCATTTTCTGTATATCTATGAAAATATTAATTTATTAAAATAATTTATTTAAATTTACGATTTGCGAATTTCTTTCTGTAAATCAAAAGATCTCGAAGGACCTTCTTCAATATTTGAAATGCTGTCTTCACACATACTATAAAATATTTTAATGTTTTGTAATTTAATGAATAAAACTTACATTTTATTTTCTTTTTCTTTGAAGCTCAAGGTAGAGCTGTCGAAATCTAAATTAAAAGTATTTTCTTGCATTTTTTAATAATTTAAAAATAATTATATTTTAACAATATGTTAACAATATGTTAACGGTTATTTATTTCGGAACAAAAACCTATATAAGAAATTTGCATGCATTTTTTATTATGTGTTTTGTGTTGGTGTGTTCAATTATTTTTCTCTCACCTTCACAAATTCTATAATAAAGTTATTAAATTTCGGAACAATAAATTTCTACACACAGGTAAGTTTGTGTGTTCCTATACTATAAATTTATTGATTTTTTTTAGATTATAGAAGTTATTAAATTTCGGAATTAGGTGTAAACGCATTTAATATAGAAAGTCGAGAAAGTGGTAGAAAAAATAAACTGACACAATAAAATACAACACATAGTAAAAAATGCATGCAAATTTTCTATATGTAGAATCGTATTAATGAATAAACGCACTATAATAAATCATTTACAGATATTTTTAGAAATATTTAGAAAAAATTGACCGATAAAATTTTGACGAAAATTTCGAAAACTCAACTTTGAGTTGTATAGATAATAAAGACATTATTTCGTAAGATTTATCTTCAATTTTTAATAAATTTAATATTAGTTTTTTTAATAGAACATGTCAAAATTCGACTAATTACTTTATTTATTTAAAGTTAAAAATATATCTGACTTACATTATATCGAAATAATTCCAAATAACTTCATAAAATTTCATAAAAATCCTAAAAATCCCTGAAATTTAATTATAATTTATAATAAAATTGTTGATAAAAGTAATATTTAAGAGCTTGAATAATGATCTCATATCTATATGGATCATAAATTAAATATTAAATTGAATATTAAGTATTAAATTAAATATTAAATATAAAATAAATATTAATCATAAATTAACTATTTCATCAGAAATACATAATTGAATACATTTCATCACAAATAATGACGCATCTATAATTGGTTGTACAGCACAACCCATATTATGGATGCGTTTATTCAGTGCAAACGGGTGTATAACGGAAGACTTATTTGAATGGATGATCTATCCTGAGTTTAATTGTCGCGTTTGTGTGCTTTTTGTTTTCTGAAATTGGATTTTTTACGTGTGCGCACACAGACGCGAACAATGTATGTTTTGGAATTTTGTAACTCGTGAGTTTTTATTAATTTAATTAAATTGATTTATTTTGGAGTTTTCAGTTTTAGTCGGTAGTTGTTTATCTCAAGTCGGTTTTGGTGGAATTTTGAGTTTTAGAAGTTTTTGTTAGAATTTGAAATAATAAAGGTTTTTTTTTGAAAGATTTCTTTTGATAAAAGATTATTGAAAGCGACTTGCAATTTATGAAAAATGTCTAAACGAAATTTGGAATATGAAGATTTTAACGAATAGAAAATATCAAAGATTATTGAACATTATTGATTATTGATTTCCTTATTTACTCACCTTTGTTGTTCTTTGAAGAGAATTATATGACAACCGAAACTAATGACACTTCCAAAATGTTTTATGATATTTCTTGTAAGAATGGATCTAATGGAGCTGAACTTTACGATGTATTACCTGAAAGCAAAATTGAATTTCTACGATGACAAGCAACCATGGATGTTATGAAATTTTTTTCAGTTAATAAAAATTGTTACTGTTAATTATTGTCGTTATCTTTTACTTATTAATCTACACACAAGCACCCCAGCAGTCCCGACACAAGTTGTAGAGGTGACGCTGATGGGCACTACAGATTTCTTACGCATACAAATATACATACATCAGTTAAAAATATACATATTATCCACAACGTATAACAATGATATTGAAATAATTATTGAAAAGGTTCTTACTAAAAGTGTTAAGAAATTCTTTTCTGAACTTGATAATCTTTTGTTAAGCTGTATCTATTAACAATATATTAATTTCCAGCCCTACTGTCAAAAACTGAGACGAGTTAAAGATATTTGAATACTTGACATCGAGAATTAGTGAATTTGAATAAGGATTTGTTACAACTAGTTACCACATCATACATAACAAATAGCGAAAGCAAATAGAGTGAACAATTTGTCTAAATAAATAAATATCTGACGGAGCTGAGTCTAAATTATTCGCGTAATGTAAATTTATTTCGATTTCATCAAGTTCTTTAATTTCTAAGATAATTAATGAATATGACAAAGCTAAAAGGATTTTAATAAAAGTAAATATAATTTTTTAATACTGCCAGTTTACGAAAAACTAAAAAGTGAAAAAGAATATTTTCAATAAATAAATATTTTCAAAGTTTTCTGAGTTTATTTTGATTTTGACTAACAAGATTCAGATTGTCTGAAGTGTATGATATCTGTTAAATTTGTAGATACTTATTTCGAAAATGTTACTCAATTTTAATAATTTTTCTATAATTGTCCCAAAATTCATGTTTAGGTACATCAAATATTTATTATTAATAAAAATTCCTATATTCATTATATTGTTTCTCAGAAATTTTTAATCTTTTAATTGAATAAATTTGGTTCTTATTATTGTGTTAGTTTTTATTATTATTTTAAACAATTTAATGATAATTTGGGCTTTTTGCTACAAATAATAAATTTAATACAAATGAAAAAAAATTTCGATTATACGATAGTCCTTGTCAATTTTTAAAATTTGCAGCAAAAGGCTTAAATTATCATTTAATTGTTTAAAATTTAATTGATGCTGCTACAAAGAAATCATCACTTTATAATTTATTATTATTACTAATTATAACCCGTCAAAAATGACAGAATCATGTTATCAATCCAAATACATATTTCGTCACAGATTTGTATGTTAAAAAATATTGAATATGTGGTTTAATTCATATTTAGTAAAATTTATTAAAAAAAATTGAGTTACAAGGAATAAAATAAAATCAATTGTCCAAATTGGACAAATTATGCGATAGAGAAAAGTGGATTTTCAGATGACACTAAAATAAAAATGTCATGTTGTCGATAAAAAATAAAATTGGCCATTTGTAGATTTTTATTAATCGTTATTCCATAATCACTCATTCACATACATACATAGAGAATTATGTATTTAGATTATTATTATTGGTTAATTGTCATCCCAGACTCAGATCCATCACTGCCATCGTGAATTAGCATCATTACACATCATAAAGTTTAGCTCCATTAGATCCATTCTTACAAGAAATATCATAAGACATTTTGGAAGTATCAATAGTTTCGTTTGTCATATAAATTGGGTGCAGATCATGGTTGTTTGTCAGCTTAGATTAAGTCAAACTAATGCCATTGTAAGTTAGAACTTCGATTCGGTTTTCAGATAACATATCATAAAGTTCATCTCTATTAGATCCATTCTTACAAGAAATATCATAAAACATTTTGGGAGTATCATTAGTTTGAACTTCATCGTTTTCGCTATTTGAGTATTCAATTTAATAAATCTCCGCTCAGAACCATTTAAAAAACAATTTGAAACAAAAAATTCTTTATTTTTCAAAAACCGCGATATAACTCCTTTTAAAAAAAAAGCTCAAAATCCAATATATCAAATCTTAAATTCGACATTAAAACCCAAAAAAAACTAAATCAATTCCAACTCATAAAACTAACAAAAACTAAATTACAAAACCATTGTTCGCGTTCAAAATCAGAACAAAATGCGCAGACGCGAGAATTAAATTCAGGATTGACAAATTATTATATTTTATTATTATTATCATTATTATTATTTCTTTAAATATTTTGTTTTAATAACTGAAATAACTGTTATTCTATCAATTATTTCTTGATTGTAAATCTTATAAAAAAGTATAATATATATTTGTAAAATTACTTTGAAACTAACAACCTGAAATTTTATCTGTCTAGAATGAAAATTGGAAAAAATTCCCTCAAATTCTAGCTCAAATAAATCCAATTTCCTTATCGTTCTGATAAAAGATAAATCGCCGTGTAAATATATTTACACATTTTTCTGTCATTTTTTAGTTTTTTATTGAATATGCTAATATAATTTGATAATTATAATGACGAAAATATTCTCAAAGATATTGAAAAATACAATTGGAATTATATTTATTTTACAAATGAGTTTAATATTAAACATCGAATTACTTGTGAATTATTCATAGCCTAATTCTTGAATTATATTCAATATTATTTGATCTCACGGAAAGTTAATTGAAACTGCCACATAGATTGTTTATTATACAAAACACTAGCTTTTGCATTTTTCATGAGCTACTGAATATATATTTTTCGTTAATTCCCTCAATCCAACTCTCGTCTTAGTGGATTTCAATTTCGGGAGAAAATTAATAAAAACTATAGGATAAATAATAATTAATTATCAGTGCAACTACTATATGGTTGAAATTTTTGTCTTCTTTGTAAATGATTTGGATTTTCATTCAGCCTGATTTTTCTGTGATTTTTGTGTAAAACGCCGCTAACAAAAATCCAGCTTGTATTTAATTTTGCTATATAAGTAATCTTTTCCTATATTTACATAGAAAAACACGGTTACATTATCCGATATTTTATAATTTCAAGCATCTTTAATTTACAATGAAAATATATAAATCTTTAACTATTTTCATCACTTCAGATACCATGTCACTAAAGTTCACAATTGATAAAAATCTTCCATATACAGAAAGAATTGAAAATTAAAAATATTTATTATTATTATTAAACAATTAAAAAATAATTTAACCTATTCGCTGCGAAGTATATATTTAATAAAGTGAAAGAAATTTTAAGTATAAAAATAGTCCTTTTCAATTGAAATTGAGGAAAATGAAATTGATAAGAACTATTTTTATAGTTGAAAATTATTTCATATTATTAAATATATACTTCGCAGCAAAAGGTTTAAGTTATTATTTAATTGTTTAACATTAAATTAATGCTCCTACCAAGAAATAATCACTTTATACTTATACTTATTATTATTATTATTATTATTATTATTATTATTATTATTATTATTATTATTATTATTATTATTATTATTATTATTATTATTATTATTATTTTTAAAAAAAAATCGCTCTATTAGTAGGAGAGAGAAAAAGAGCAATACGGAACTGTTCGCACAAAACGAAAACATAAGAAACCCTAGAAAACTTTAAAACACGATTTTTACAAAATGGATACCCAAAGAAGTTCGTAGAAAAATACTTCTTGAGTGAATATAACTCTAATAGGTATAATACACAAAAGGAACATGTCAATAAGCGAGTAATATACCTACGCTTCCCTTTTTAAACAATAGGACATGTAACACAATCAGAGCTTACATTCGCAATATGGTGCTGCCAGTTCATATTCGCCCAATTTTTATAACTGCTGCACCTTTGAAATCACAGCTTCGTAAGTCTCAAAAATCTCTAACATCAGACCTATTTCATCGTGATTGTATATGGCATATACTATATGCCAATCCTCCACCAAATTTTTCTGCTTCTCAAAGAACATCGTTTAACAAATTACTTGCACAAGATGTAACGCATCGTACATAGGCGAAACACTTAGAACGTTCTAAACAAGACTCAACGAACACGTCAAGAGCAAAACCAGCAATTATCACGAACACTGGAAAAAAGTGCACAAATCATCACTACAAAATGCAAAATGTTACAAGATGCGTTCAAAAACTCATTGCAAAGATTAGCCGCTGAGGCTGTTTACATCAAAAAACTTAAACCATCCATCAACATTCAACTAAATTAATACTTAAATTGTTGGGTTTTTGGTCAATTTAAGTCGGTTCCCTCTGACTCCTCGTGTCCTTTAAATCAAAACAATAACGACCCAACGTATATTGAAATAACAAATTCACAATCTTTTCTCACCACTTTACAATAAATAATCAAAATTACGTTTGACCGATTCTCCGCTCGGTGTTGATGCTTTGATAAAGATAATATTCACCTTTAATTTTCTTAGTTTCTCTTGACCAACGTTTTCCTCTTTTTCTGTTAGATCTGATACTTTTCACGCTTTTTATTCTTATTCTATTTCTTCTTTTTCCCTAATCTCCTAGATTCGTTTTCGCCTTTTCCTAAGCTCGGTTTCTTCTTACCCTACCTGAGGCAAAATGCCGATTTGCTCTGATTTTCCCTTTCCTTATATACTCCTCGAAATCGGGATGACAAATGATTATTGCCGAGCCAATCTTTCACTTGACATTTGCTTTCACGTATCTGCTTCGGCTGTCACCCATAATGGTCCAACGAACCAAGATAAATAATGGCCCTTCCGGCCTTTCTACACGTACTATCTTCTTCTTGCTCTTTTCCAATTAATCATTGTGTCAAGCTAATGGGCCCAAATCTTCCTTCTGTTTACTTTTCTTCTTGTTTACCCAGCTCGGGTTTCCTTCATCTCTCGTGTTCTCCATTGGCTCTGGTTTCCCATTAGCTCGGGTTTTCTATTAGCCAATTAATTAATTAATTAACATTTTCTGTTTTTACACATTTGAATGCTTTTCAACCCTTCCTAACCATTTTCTGATAAATCCCTAATCATCATCTTGTTGACCATTAGCTACTCTATACCTGTCCCGTTTTCCCCATTCGATTTCGATGATTTTACTATTTATTGATTTTTCTCGGATTTCCGGATTCTTGCCTTTCGTAATTGCTTTTGGCATTTTCTAATACTGCTTCCATCGTACTTTCCTTTACTATCAATTCTGTGAATGATCACGCTTTATTTGTCTTTTTTCTTCACCTAAATTTCATTTAAATTTATTTTAATTTACGGACCTCAACAAAATTAATATTTAATTAGATTTAAAATTTAAAATTAAAAAATATATTTAAAATTTATAATATAAAAAACTTTTTTTTTATTAAAAAATTAAAAATTTAATTAGATTACAAAATATAAAATTTTAAAAAATAGGAAATATATTTTTGGGTAATTAAAATAAAATATAAATTGAATATAATTAAACTAATAAATGTATTATAAAATACGAAATAAATTTATTATCCCCCAACAGTAATTATTTAATGTAATAATGATCAAATTCACTTGAAAAGGCAGTGCCGAAAATTCGTGAGTATCAACAAACATCGATATACAGTCTTCAAACTCTCTTTATAATCCAATTATTTTTATTATTATTATTATTATTATTATTATTATTATTATTATTATTATTATTATTATTATTATTATTATTATTATTATTATTATTATTATTATTATTATTATTATTATTATTATTATTATTATTATTATATACATTTATTTTTTACTAATCAATGTTATTACTTTTTATTCTATTATTATACTAGGGAAGTAGCCAGGATTTCAGCTTGGGGAGGCAAAATTATTAATTATTGCAATTCATCGACCAAGATTAAAAATTGAGACCGAAAAATAGAAAAAAATATTTTAAGATAATTAACAAATATAATATTAATTATTAATTATGTATATTACATAGAATATATTACAATATAATATTAATTTGTCTTTGTCCCTTTCATTAATTCAGAAAGCATTTCATCTAGACTTATTTTAATGTCTTGATGAATATATAACAAAGTCAAACCATTTAACCTTTTTCATCCATAGTATTTCTAACACAAGTAAATGTGATAAATATTTGCGCTCCCCTTCCCTTAGCTACGTCCCTGAATTATATTATTATTAATGCAACGATAATATTATTTTAATTCATTTTACAAACCGGGAATTAAGTTTTCAATCACCTTTTATAAAATTTATATAAAAATAATGAATGTTTGCTACTTAAAATTTCGAGTAACATAATTACAAATTACAATTATAAGTATGTAAATTATTTTTTACTGCGAAAATAATTATTTCCTCATTTTTAATGAATAAGAAATTATTATGGGTGAAATCAAAATTTTATAGCATTTTATTTAGAGGGTTAAAAAACTAATGGAACCCAGAAATTGATCCTAAATAAAATTGAATGGTTTTAATGTTCTATGCTATTTTCCACAGTCGACAAAATTCTAAATATTTTAGCTGCTTTACTTCAAACGAAGAGTTCTTTTCCATTGAGTTGTACTTGAGTCGTTTCGATTTGTTCTTATTTTGAAAACAGATGTGAAGCGAGAACAATAAATTTACTTCTAGTAGAGTTATTTTATTAAGGTTTATATTAAGGTTTATATTAAGGTTTAGGAACTTCTGCTTTAAACTTTAAAGCAAAAATAATTCAGAATTATTTCAATGAAATTTTCAAAATTATTTTTAAATTTATTTGAAACATTTTTGATTTATATAGCCAAGAATATTGATAGTTCACAAATTTTGTCAAATTAACTTACGTGAGTATTATTTATTCATTTATATTATGCAATTCAAACATATTCATGAAAAAGCTGATAATGAACATACCAAAGGAAACCATACTTGTGACTTCTAAAACTATATACATTAAAAGGAAATCCTTTGTCGAATAAGCTGGAAATTGCAACTAGCGGTGCCTGTGGTCTGACTGGCAAGCATATTGGATTCATTGTAAAATTCAAAGACGCTTTTTCTTGTATCGGGGGAATTTACTGCATTACTCACTGAGAACATCTCGCTGCTAAACCCACTAATTGTGATATGAAAGGGCCATTGAAATTGCTATTTCACAAATTTTATCAAAGCAGATACTTTGTATAACAAATAATTTCAGAAATTTTGTGAAAATGAGGATCACCAGACACTTATTATAAACATAGAATAGTGGTTATTTACAAGATACAAACACTTTAAGTAGCCCAAATTTTGGAAATGATTTTTATATTTCTACACAATATGAAAACATTGGCATTCAAGAAGCAGAAGGATAAATCTGCGACTTTGTTTTCAGCGACGAATAACAACAATACGATGGTATATGTTTTTATTATCCGGTTGACGTGTAAGCGAACTCAACAAGACATTGTAAGGACACTTACTGCACTGTGTTGAGAAAATGCGCTCTTTAATGTTTATGTTAAAATATCTTAAAATAAATTAGATTTTTTTAATTTTATCATTACGTCTCAGTTTTAAATCTTTTCAACTACTCAATGTTCCTGAATAAAATAGAATTATTATTCAATTCTGAAATTTGACTTTTTTTCCGATATTATTAAATAAGAAATCATTAAGAATTTACTATGCGAATAATTTTTTAAATAATGAAGTAAGGAAGCCTCAATCATCCGAAGTAATTTTTTTGATTTCCAACAAAAAATAAAAACAATCGAGAGTAGAGTAACATGTGGACACGGGAACAAAGATATATGACGTCATCGATGCCGTAACAAAGGTATGTTACGCAATACCCCGGGGAAGAGGTATTTTTAAGGTCAAATTTTAAGGTCAATGCCCTTTTGAGGACAGTTTAAGGTTAAATTTTAAGTTCAACGTAAATTTAAGGTCAAAGGCGATTTTAGGTCGTTTTAAGGTAAAATTTTAAACAAAGACACATGACTCATCATATTTTTAAATTATTAAATATATTACGTTGCGGGATTTTAAAATTTAAATATATTTTATAAACACATTTTGACGCTAAAGTTGACTTATTTAACAAAGATATAATAAAATTATTGCACATGCTTTGCATTAATGTTATTATTATTATTATAATTCACTGATTGAATACTTTTGGAGTTGCATGTATTTAAGGTTGAAGTCGGGATATAGGTAATTTATTAATGGGTAGTGCAAGCCGATTTGATTGAAAATAAGCTAACGAAAAAACTGAAAAGGTATTTAACTTGTTCGATTTGTAAAAAAATCAAGTTTTGGTTTTGTTTTCACCATGTGGTCAAGTAATTGTTTGTAATTTAAAGTTGTTGTTACTGTAATGATTCCTGATTTATTTTTATATTTAATTATTATTATAGTTTAAGGTAATTTTATTTATTACAAATTTGCATTTTTGCTGTGTATTTGCAAATGAATAATTAACAATTAAATCTGTGTTTTTGTTATTGTACTTAATTCTTCTACTCGTAGTATTTATGTTTTATAGTTCATAAGAAAACTGTTTTTTACTTTTTTCACTAGACCATAGGGCGGCAAAATAAACCTTGCCTGAGGCAGCAAAAAGTCTAGCACCGACCCTGGAAATAGCTATGTATATAAAATTAAATAAAACTGAAGAAATATAAACTTTATGGAAAATTTACGTAAGCTATATTTTATTATTTTGCATACAATATGTTATACTCATAAAACATCTATGCATAAAATTACAATACAGTAAAATCTTTTTTACACGGTAGAATAAAATTATATATTGCAGAAAATCATGTAAATAATTAAAAAGTTTTTTTTGGAATTCGTGTTAAATCAAAAATAACGTGTAAAAAAATTTTAAATTTCTTATTTCAAAATCGTGTAAAAAAAGACCGTGTAAAGAAAGATTTTACTTTATTATGTATTATAACATATTTATATATTATGTATAATAACATATTTACCTATTATTTTTCTTGTAATAACTTTTTTCAATTTTCATAAGTTCTTTTTTTGGTTTCAAAGTTTTGTATAATTTTGTGTAAAATTATATATAGTCGGATTCGGAGTCACAATTTCTAGGACTGACTCCGCAATCCTGGTAAATGTGTAAATTTAAAAAATTAATATTTAAATTGGGTTATTTAACATTACTGTAATGTATTGTTATATTTTATATTTTAATTGTTTATCCTAATTCAATGTGAGTTACAATTTTGCACGTTGCAAGTGGAGAAGAATATTTTCTTTTTTTTAAAAAAAACTATATAGATATGGTATATTTACTATGTTAAATTATTGCTATAGAAAATTGAAGAAAATAAAAAAATCAATCGAAAATTCAAAACTAAAAGAAATTGAAAAGATTATTTAAAGATATACCTGAAAAGAACATTTTTATTAACAATTATAAATTCCTGGGAAGATCCTTTGAATTAAATAGAAGACGATCAAAGATCTGTCTAGAAAATACTAGAAAGAATATTTATACATTTGTATCCAAGGAAAACTAGAATATCATTCTGGAGATTATTTTTATCCAAAGAAAAACAAGGTTGATTAATTAATTTTATTTCAATAAAAGTTGAGGTTAATGTTTCTGTTTATTTACCTTATATAATATATTTGTTAACTATCAGTATATACAACATATATATAACATACACGCACGCCAACTTTCCCAAACAATTATTTTTGCGGAGACTCTGTTGGTCTCTACAATTCTCCTCTACACAATACAACTCCTTTCAACTTTGGTAACAAAATTCGACGAAATAATTATCGAAAACAAAAGTCTAAGAAAAGACATAACCGAATTATAAAGAAGAGAATCCAGGAGAACGCAATATTATGAAAACAGACAAAATTATCCAAGACAAAATACAAGATCAGGCAGCCGCAGCAGCTTTGACAGAAACAAAACATGGAACAACCCTAATAAATGCACAAACCAAAACTATTGTTACTATCACAATAAATTTGGGAATAAAGCATATAAATGCAACAAACCCTGCAACTTCGACAAAGAAGAGTCTGGAAACATATAAAGTCACCAATGATAGCACCGACAATTGGTGACAGCCAATCTTTCACGGTGCATAGCAATGGCCTTAACTTTCTTGTTGATTCAGGCTCAATAATTTATTGTTACCGAATTACTTATATAAAAACACAAAAACAGAAACCGCGAATTTGTGTGCAGCAAACGGCAGCCCAATTAAAACGTTCGGGAAACAAAACATTAAAATCATCATCAACAACACACAATACAATTGGCAATTCACTATTGCTGAAGTCAAATAAGCCATTTTAGGAGCAGATTTCTTCTCAAACTTCAATCTACTAGTCGACTGTAAGAATGGAAAAGTCATACCAAACAATTTAAACAACACATACAACAAAAATAAAAAATCCAAGAAACAAATCAATTGTGACATCGGAGTAATAACAGCCCAACATGGTGAAACTAAAACAAATAAAACAGAAACAAACTGTATATATCTAATGAAATCGCAAAACTGATACAAAATGTACTAAATATAACTAATAAACTAGAGGCAAACAATGAAACAGAAAGCATAACCGAACACATAATAATTAGCAACGGAAATCCAGACCATGCAAAAGTCAGACAATTAGACAAAAATAAACACGAAATAACTAAGAAAATATTCGACGAACTATTAGAAAACCAAATCATCAAACACTCAAACTCAAACTGGTCATCAGCTCTCAGGCTTAAAGAAAAGGCAAACGGCGAATGGCGAGCCTGTGGAGACTACAGAGCATTAAACAATATTACAACAGCCGACAAATACCAAATCCCAATAATAAACGACATCATTAAAAGATTTAACAAACCCAAATTTTTCAGCAAAATAGACTTAGAAACAGCATATCATCAAATTCCTGTCAGAACGGAAGACATAAAGAAAACTACAATCAAAACCCATAGGACTTTTCGAATATAACAAAATGCCTTTTGGATTAAAAAACGCAGCAACCACTTTCCAACGCTTTATGGACCAAATATTTCGAAATCAACAAAAACAGTCGCATACCTAGACGACATCTTGATAGCATCAGTAAATAAAACAGAACACATACAAAACATTAAAAACGTGTTCGAAATATTAAACAAACATGAACTAAAAATAATAACATTAAAAAATGCGAATATTTGAAAAGAGAAATAAAATTCCTGGGACATCTGTTAAACGAAGCCGGAAGAAAACCATTAGATGACAAAATCAAAGCAATCAAAAACTATCCGTTACCCAAAACAACAAAAGTGTTAAGACGTTTTCTGGGCATGATCAATTTCTATCACAAATACATACCAAAATGTAGTGAATTGTTAGCCCCCCTCAACGAACTGAACAAAATAAAAAGAAACATCAAAATAAATTGGAACGAAAAACTAATAACAGCTTTTTAACAAGCAAAAGAAAACCTGAAAAACGCAAGCATCCTAAGCTATCCCAACCAAGAATTACCATACATAGTCAACACAGACTGTTCGGGATTAGCAATTGGCGAACAATATTCCAAGAAGAAAACAACGGAAAATGCCAATAGCCTTCTTCTCAAAGTAACTTAAAACTCACCAAATGAGATACTCCACTTTCGACAGGGAATTATTAGCGCTACATGATACAATCAGACACTTCCAATAACTATTGGAAGGAAAGGAATTTGAAGTGTATACCGATCATAAACCCTTAATGAACGCAATGAACATGAAAAACCCTTCACCGAGACAAATAAGACAATTAAACTATATCTCACAATTTAATTGTAAAATAAAATACATAGCAGGCTCAGCTAACATAAGTGCAGATGCATTATCAAGAATAGAAACCGACATCAATGCATTTAACATACCACCCATCATAGAGTTAGAAAATTTAAAAACTAAACAAAAACAAACAATAATCGAAATTCCAAGGTTGAATTCACTCCAATTGGAAGAAATAGACGTCATATGGTACGACACTTCAAACGACAACAGCAAAAGGATTATAGTACTAGCAGAACTTCGTGATCAGTACCTCCAGAAATATCACAACATCTACCACCCGGAAAACAAAGCCACATACGAACTTCTGTATACCAAAGTTGTTTGGCCTTATATGAGAAGGGACGAAAAAAAGTTCGTAAAAAATTGCCCACAGTGTCAAAAGACCAAAATAATATGCAATAACAATTCAAAACAACAGTAGTAGAATTCCCAAGTTCTGAACCGTTCGAAACGATACATATCGACATAGTCGGTCCTCTACCTCCAAATAATAAACACAAGTATCTATTAACTATAACAGACCGAAAAACAAATTGGTTCGAAGCCATACCCATAAAAGAAATATCAGCAGCAAAAATATGCAATAAATTAGAACTAAACTGGTTCGCACGGTATAGCTGCTAAAAACAATAATCAGCGATCAGGGTAGACAGTTCGAATCCGACATTTTCAAAGGACTTTGCAACAAATATAACATCAACAAAATCAGAACAACAGCATACAACCCACAATCAAATGGAAAAGTGGAGAGATTACACCGATCAATAAAACAAGCAATCAGAACAAAAACGAATAATAACAACAACTGGTTAGAAAAATTGCCAGAAATACTAATAGGATTACGAAACAATCCTTCAAGCTTAAACAATAAAAGTCCTAGCCAATCAGTTTTTGGACACAATACAAACCTACCAAACTTAAAAGATGAAAACGAAAACAAGATAAAAAAAATCGATAAAGAACCACCAATACTCAAATAAAAAAGCATTCTAAAAAAGAAAACACTCAACAAACTCAAAACCAAACAGAACTAATAATAGAAACCTTTCACTAGCGGATTTGAAACAAAGTACGAAGGCCCATACAAACTGTTAAATATATACAAAAACGTTGGCACAATTCTAAAAGACAATAAACAAATCAAAATAAACATACTCGCATTCAAGGATCACCACAACCGAAACCCTCAAAACAACCACCCAAAATACAAAACACAAGAATGAACAGAAACACAAACAAATCAGAAACACATCAGATTCAGCTAAATAAACTCAACAAAATATTTCGAGAATAACACAGACAATCACATCAGAATACAAAAAGCGCTATAGTGATTACCTCAAATAAATAACACATGCACCTACAAGGTTTAGTTGTACAATTTTTATAATTTTTTTAGTTGTAAAACACAAAACAAAATCACAACTAAGCAAACACAAGTCACAACAACATATTTTTTTTCATTTGTAAATATGTAAATCCGTTTAAATGTTAACCTCCGGTTTTAAAGGGGGAAGTTGTGTAATGTATTGTTATATCTTATTTTTTTATTGTTTGTCCTAACTCAATGTTAGTTACGATTTTGCACGTTGCAAGTAGAGAAAAATTTTTCCTTTTTTATTTAAAAAAAACCATAGTAAATTATCGCTATAGAAAATTGAAGAAAATTAAAAAAATCAATAGAAAATTCAAAACTAAAAGAAATTGAAAAGATTATTTAAAGATATACCTGAAAAGAACATTTTATTAACAATTATATATTCCTGAGAAGATCCTTTGAATTAAAAATAAGACGATCAAAGATCTGTTTAAAAACATCCTAGAAAGATTATGTATATATTTGTATCCAAGGAAAACTAGAATATCATTGAAGAGATTATTTTTATCCAAAGGAAAACAAGGTTGATTAATTAATTTTGTTTCAATAAAAGTTTAGGTTAATGTTTCTGTTTATTTACCCTATATAATATATTTGTTATATATATATATAACATACACGCACGCCAACTGTCCAAAACAATTATTTTTTTGCGGAGACTCTGTTGGTCTCTACAATTTTCCTCTACACAATACAACCATATCACCTTTTTACTGAATCATTCACTTAACAATTACTATTTACAATATACTTATAATTTGTTACAAAAAATTTATGAATATCAATTTTTATATTAGAATCAAAGATACAAATAGCAGAATTTTCTTTAAAAAAATATTAGTTGTTTGAATACTCATTATAAATAAAATTCTTTAAATCAATTTTTATCGATATTATTTATCGAGCATGATTTGACAAAACTAATTTAAGAGTTTAAATAGAATTTTATAAATAATCTATTACTATTGTTTATTTAAATTATCTTACTACATTATAGTAACAATTATCATAAAATAACTAATAAAATAGATTTAGTAAGAAAATTCTTTAAAATTAAAATAATTAAATTTCATATCGTATTAAAAACTAGTAAAATTTTCGGTACTAGACCCTATTATCATATCACTACAGTGGCATAACTAGTGAACGCAGGACCCTGCGTTGCGGGGGCCCAAAATTATTACTAAAAAAATATTTACAATCATTTTCTGAAACTTTTCCCGCAGTTATATTTGCCTACAAACATAAAACTATCATTGAATAGCGGCTGATGTGAATAACTATGTATTAAACTATAACCGAAAAATTTAAATGAAAATATTTTACATTGCGCGGGGGTCCAAAATTTTGAAGTTCCGCCACTGTATCACTATTAAAAAATTATTTATATATATTTAAATTATCAATATTTTATACTAATTCGAATATGACAAATTTCACATACAAAAAATAAAAATTTTAAAACGAGAGCAAATGGGGATACTGATTAAGTGGCCAATTTTCACATTAATTCTGCTAAATTTAAAATATCCAAATTTTTGATGTTCTTTTGGTTTTAAAGTTTTAATATATTTTAAAAATTATTAATGAAATTTTTTTAAAAACAAGATGAATTTCAACTTATAAATTATTATTTGTTCGTTAGATATTTATTAAATTTGATTAAAGAAATCTTACATCATTACTGGATGTCTAGGGCATTGCTTTTTAAATTTTCTAACATTGATTTTCATTTTGATTGGTTTTGAATCATCGAATGACAATGACTAATAAAATTGTCCGAAAACCAGGACAAATAAGTAGTCAAATTTTAAAATTGAGTTTTAATAATCAGGTGATTTATTTTTATAATAACCGAATTTCCTAATATTTTTTTAATAATAAATTATTTTAATGAATGATTTCAGTGTTTATGTAATTTCAATCATTACTGGTAGCTTAATCTTATTATGGAAAAAAGGAGTAAATTTCAAGCATTTGATCGTTTGTTTATTCTAAACAATTCAAATATAATTTAAAATTACATTTCAATCGTTGGAATTTTGAACTTGATAAAATGTAGATCAAAAATTTCAAAAAAAACAATTTTGTTTCTAAAATTTTTTTATTAAATTGTGTAATCTCATTTCAGTATAAATTCTTTACGATTAAAATTAAATTTGTCTAATTATTTTTAAATTATAGGATTGATATTTCTAGACATATAAAATTAATTTTTTATAAAATCAATATGATATTTGCCACAAGGAAAATTAAGTTGTTCAAAATGTAAGCAAAATATTTTTAATTTTCAACGCGTCCCAGAATTGGGTCAATATGAAAGAAAAATAACTGTTATTTAATTTTCGTGGATTTCTAACACTCAATTTGATTAATTTAAACAAGATTACAAGGTTATTGTCTAAAATTTTGAAAATATATTTTTACGCTCTTTTGATATTTGGGTATAGTAAAAGACCATATAGTCTCCCTAAGAATGTATATAATAATTTAGATATTCGAATATTTAACACTTTAATCTTATTGTCAGTTGTAGATGTCTAACATTAACAAGTTCTATAGGCATCTAGTCAGCTATTTACGATTAACAGCCTCAGTTTACTAACACGTCATCATAACTTGTCAATGATATTCATAAAGTTGAATTGTATTTTGAAAGTTTATAATTTATACATGTATAATGATGTATACATGGCAGATTTGGCTCCTCGGTAAAAAAAGTAATAAAAAAATGTCTAAATGTAACATGGAATCACTGCATTATTCAGACAGAACCACTAATATCCAAAAATATACCAAAAAGTCTCAATACAGTTTTGACCGCTGCCACAAAGATTGTAAATTTTATCAAGAGCAAATCATTACGATCACATTTATTTCGATGACTCTCAATGACTATCGAGAAACAAAGTTCCGACAAAACTTGTTGAACTCCACGAAAAAGTTGCAAAATGTCATGTATGTGGTCGTGCTGACTTATTTATCATATATATTTCTGAATTATACAAAAATTAAACTTATTGAATTTTATCTATTTTCGTATTGCCACGAATTATTATTATTGTTATTTAAAAATTAATTCACTTGTTTAAATCTATCAGATTAAACATTTCTAAATTATTCAAGCTAGCAATTATAGTAAGTTCCTTTATACGAATTTATATATTTGTATTTAGTAGAATAAAAATTCAGAAATTGGTTTTGTCTTTTACCACACAGATAGTAGTGTAAAAAACAACTTTGTCTAAATATCTCAATTTTTGGATAGTAAAATATAGAACCACATTTTATTTTATTCTTGATTTTTGTTTATTAGTTGTAAAATATCTGTTGGGTTATTGAGTTAGTGATAAAATTAGAATTCTTACCCTGACTCCAAACGTGTCTTTGGCTGACCCCCAAATAACAATTAACACTGGAAACTTTATTGAATATCACAAATATTTTCACAATGATACAATTGTCTCAACTATCGATTATACCGCGCTTATTACAACACTATTGTGAGGAATAGCACACTCGTATAATCTTGATTTGACAAATCTCTCACAACTGAGGAGTGTAATAATTGGTAATTTTAACTGGTTGTTTTTTGATTGGACTTGGATTTACTCGCCGAACTTTACTTTATTATCACTAAATAAACTCTTGCTGCTTCTCTTTATTTCTGTTTTCTCTTAAATTTCTCCGCTTCAATTTTATTCAACTTTTCCAAATAAATTATCATATCTCCAAATTATTCCCCAAATTTCCTCTAACTGGTCCTTCCCAAATTGTTTTATCGATAGTTCCTTCTAAGTTTTCTTCTAAATTGTTCTCTCTCTATCGTTCTGCCTGCTTCTGCTGGGCTACTTCCTTTTATACCTCGTCATTTTGTGGCACTTGAGTTTATCTTCCATTTCCCATTTTTCCCTTGCGACCGAGTTATCTATGACAGATGTCAAGATATTTTCTAATTTTCTCTTTTTGCGGCTCCGGCTGTTTTTCTTTTGTTCTCGTTATCTCTACCAAGCTGTCGAGATAAGAATATTGTTGCTTTTCTATTTTCCTGATTTCGAAATTCCTTTTTCTTTTTGTACTAATTAATTAGTATTGACCTTTGTTTTTGTTTTCCTGTCTGATTTTTTTTGTTTCATTCCTCTTTCTCATTTCTCATTTCTTTTTGCTTTCGTTTTCTTTTCTGAGTTCTTATAGATCGTCCCTTTTGTCATGACGATCTTTCCCCAAGTAATTTTCTTTCTTTATTTATAAATTTGTTATTTAGGTATCCTCAATGTAATGTATTGACATATTTTTTTTATTTTTTATTGTTTGTTATAATTTAATATGAATTGTAATTTTTGCCATTTTTTGTCACTTTTGAAATTAAAAAAAAACTATATAGCAATAATTTACTTTTGTAAATTATCGCTTTGGAAAATTAAAAAAAAATAAAAAATCAATCACAAAAAATATTATGCAACTAATGCAATTATGATAAATCCCATTAAATCTCAAGTCACAGAACGAAAACTTTTGGTTGAAGTTAACTATATAAATAAATTGGAATAAATCCCATTAAATCTCAAATCTCAAGTCCCAGAACGAAAACATTTGGTTGAGGCTGATTGTATAAATATATTAGAAGAAATTAACTAAGGTTTTTTTTATTATTTTAATAATAAATGTCAACTACATCCAACTTTATAAATATAAATCCCCGATTCGAGTTTGGATTCACTGAGCGAGTACGCAACTAATTCTATTGAAATAAATCTCATTAAATCCCTAATCTCGAGTCTCAGAACGAAAACATTTGGTCGAAGTTAATTGTACAAATAAATCGAAAGAAATTATCAAAGGTTCTTTTTCTTTATTGTTTTAGTAATAAAAGTTTAGAGTTAAAAATTAGTTATTGTTTGTTATTCTTTATTTGTTGTCATTATTTTTGATTCATGCTTCGAATAGGTATTGATGATCAAGCTCATTAACAGAGAGATCACAGATAGTAAAACAAAGGTTTCAGCTTCTCGAATGTTTGGCATATTGTTTTATTGATTTTGATTAGATTTAACGTTTGAGATGTCGAATGATGCATGAATTGTTTTTAAATCGATTTTGAATGAAAAGAATATTAAAACAATAATTTTAATTTAGTCAATTTAATAATATATTTAAAGTTTAATGATTAAGAAAAACTATCAGTGATTGGATTGGATATGTATGATATAAATTGTGAAGTTGGTCCATTTCGGGTCTTGATTAGATGGTGTTCAGATCTTGGTTTTGCATATATATGTCATGGGTGCAATGCAACATACATTGAAATGACTGCCCGTCATCTCCGTTCTCAAGTTCTGGATAACTGTCGACTAAGGGAACTGATTTATATCAGCAAGCACAGTTTTTTGTTTAGGCTTATATTTCAACGTTGGAAGGTGGTATCTAATTCCTGTTATTTAAACTTCGTGTTTATTAGTGGATTTCAATCATTACTTAGATGGTTTTCGGATCTTGGTTATGAATATTTATGTCATGGGTGCAATGCCACATACATTGGAATGACTGTCTGTCATCTCCGTTTTCAAGTTCCTGATCACTATCGACTGAAGCAATGGATTAATATTAGTAAACACAATTTTGTGGAAAATTTATTAGAATCTTGTTTGATTTCAACTTTTGTGAGTTTTAAAATTTTTAAAAATTTTAAAACTTTTATAATTTTTAAAGTTTGAATATAAAAAACAGAATTTTGTTTTTTTATTAATATTTTTATTAATGTGGAAGTCAGATGCATTACAATAATAAATATATAAATTAATTTTTTTTGTTCTTGTTTTCTATAAAGGTGTATCGGTTTTAATTTAATTGTTTTAATAGTGGGTCTAGACTCGTAAAACTAAAGGAATCCTGCTCTAAATTGACATTTCCCTTGAAATTTAACAATTAAAACGACTTTTTAAAAACTTAAATGACTTAAAAATTGCTATTTTAGCCTCTATGACTTTGGTATTAAATTAAGAGAGGATGGGTGGCACATATACTTCTTGTAGTTCTGGTTCATATAGTTTTTTAATTTTGTTTTGAAACAATAATGGATTTTCGAATATGGAATCATTTCAATTAAATTCCTTTGTCCTAAACTTTTCAACATCGTTTTTCTGGCTTGTCTGTATTTTTGGCACTGCAATAAACATCAAAATTGACATTAAAATTGTTTACAAAAAGGATAAATATTGCCAAATTAAATATGAATGTCATTGTCATGATAAATCCCACTGCAATTACAATAACATGTGAATATTTCAGTTTTTTTATAGAAAACATTTGTCCATGTACAGCGTGCGAGATTTAGTTTATTAATATTATGATTATTAATATTATGGATAAAAATATATTTAATTTACATAAAATTACTTCATCACACACAAATTTTATTTTCGAAACTTAAATTTAGAAAATGCCTTTAAATTGGCACACTATTTTACTACTGGGCACACAAATTAAGAAAGTGCTTTAAAACCAGTTAATGACTACCCTAAATTTTATAAATTTAATTAAATTGAATTGATATTGAAAACAAGTAATTTAAGTGGGAAGAAAGGATTAGGGTATTTAACATTTGTGTCAGTTGATTTCGACAGTAAGTTGTTAGAGAACAAGCGAAAGAAGATCATATCCAATTTTGACAGATTCAACTCGTTCAAGGAATTTTATGCAGAAAATATTATACTAAAAATCAATCATGGATTTGAACGTTGGAAAGCTGCTATCTGTTCTTGCTGGAATTTTGTTAAGACCAAAAAATGCGTTCACGTCTATTTATATCTCAAGGAGAAAGGAAAGTTTGCTTTAATCAATGTGACCCTTCTTAGTGAAAGAAAAAAGCGTGGTAGGACGAAGAAAGTAAAGGCTAATAATAGTTTAACAAGGCAACTTGTCTAATAAATTGTTTCTTAAACATTTTTATTTTTTTTTGCATTCATTTTTAATATTGATACTCTTTTATAAAATTTAAGACAATAGTTAACGATGTTAGAGCGCAAAATCCCTCGGAACGATAAAAATTAATAACTTTCTAAATTTGTGTGGCTTGTAGTAAAATTGTGTGTCAATATAAAGGCATTTTTCTAAATTTAAGTGTCGAAAATAAAATTTGTGTGTGATGAAGTAATTTTAAAAATACCCAACCTTAATATTATTAATAGTATTATAGTTTGATTATTTTATAAAATAATTATAAAATAAGAATTAGCTATTTAAAATATTATAAACATTTTTAGTATCTTCCTGATTGTACTTTCTGATTTTAAGCGCCCCCCTAAATCCATAAATTGTTTTTTAAAGTTTTTCTAATATTTTGTTCTAAAATTTAGTAATTTTTTACGATAAGAATCAATGATTATTTCTTTTAAATATAACTAAAATAGTATAGTAATATGATGAAACTTCCATACATTTGAGAAAATATCTACCATTGCTAGAAAGAGGAGAATGCTGATAAAGAAGTACTCTGCTTTGAGTTCATTCTATACCCTTTTATTTATCAAATCTATATATCAAACCCATTTATTTTCAAAGTGATTTTTCAATATTTTTAAATTTTTTGAATACAAATCTTTAAATATCTCGTTAGATCCAAAAAAGGGGATTCGTTTCTTTTTAAAAATAAATGTTCATGTAATAAATATTTTTACAAAAAATATATCAAAATAATATATTTAATAGCGATAAATAAGGTATTAGTTAAATAGGATTCTGAAAAGTTAAAATAGATCCACAAGGATAACTCAATCCTTATGTTAAATAAATGTGAAAACTGTGTTAAAAACAAGTATAATCCAGAATTGACCAAATTTTAAAATGTATCTTGGGATGAAAATGAACATGTTGAACCCAGGGAGTCTGGATTATGACTATGACTGGGTCACGCCTGGCTGTACAAGTTAAGTACTAACTGTTGTATGTATTTGCTTGTCAATTTCTGGTCTAAAAACTTTAAATTATTTAATCACTTAATGCTAGGATTTTTTATAAAAAGGGTCAACAAATTACCAGGTCTTGTTTATATTTTAGATTAATAGTTTAAAATGTATTATAACACTATTAGTTTAATGAATCGAAAAGAAATAAAGAACATTTTAAAATTTAATTAATATGTTAAATTTTGAAACACATAGTTAAACATTTATTACAGTTCGGACAATAGTGTCGACTTTCACGCCGTAACCCCGTCTCATTTTTCTTTAAGCAATATATGGCAATATTTTTCGGCACATTTAAAAAATTGCTAAAATTCTTGAGTTCTAGACCTACATTATACATACCCAACACATTAAATGAATCTTGCTTTAAACACATTTTAAGATTTTGACTTATTCAAGTACTTACTGCAGTAAATTGGGAAACCATTTAGGGTACACCTAGGGTCAAAATCGGAGTTCAAACATAGCCGATGATCGATCTGAATCAAATAAGTAGTCCACATTATATTCGGTAGTATTATGTTCAACTGCGGAAATTTTAATAGTCAGTCATGCATAGAAACACACATACATTCATCTTTATGTATTAAATTAAATTAATTGAATATATTTTTAAAAAATTTAATTTCTTCAGTTTTTAACAAATTATAAATTTAAACAAAACATAATTGATTTTGCTTTAATTAAATATAATATAGAATAATTAAACTGAATCCTAGAAGTTCTTAATGGCTAGCCTTAGGAAAAAGCATTTTTAATTTATGTAGAATGTCATTTAATTGATTCAGGTGAGCTATTACAAAGTCAGTGCAGGTTTTGCATTAAATTTTACTTTTTCAATGATTTCATAGAATTATTTAACTAAAATTTATATAACTTAATTTTGTTTGTTCGGTTGCTTTGGAAACTGCATTTATTATATTAATTCATATGACAAATATTATATATTATTTAATAAATAGAGATAAATAAAAAAAATTAATGATAATTTAGCAGTAATTATTTAAAAATTTGAAAAGCGTAAAATGTATTGTAAGTTGATTAAGGCGAAACTTTTTCATAAGTAGGACAAAATTGAGTCTTTGAGTAATGTTGAATAATAATTGAACGATTATGTCATCGCACATGCTACACACGCAGTTGCTAACTGACCACTCGCATATATATAATTCACTTGAAAAAGGCAGTGCTGAAAATTCATGAGTAGCAAAAACATCGATATATTTACTGATTTATAGTCTTCAAACTCTTTTTAATTATTTTAAAATTTAAAAAACATATATGTTTTAAAATTTAAAATTTCTCTCTTCAAGATAATTCATTTTGTCAATCTAATGTGCTTTCGTTAATTTTGTTTGAATTAACTGATCTTATTATATATTATTGCTATTTTTTTTATTTCTATTTTTTATAAATACTATTTACTGTAATTATTCCTATTTTTATTACAATTATCTTAAATACTCATTTCTATAAATTATAATTTATTTACTAGAAATAGTAATATTTAATTACTTTGTTAATCTTTCAAATTTTTGCAAAATTTAACCTGCCATAATCTAAAATTAAATTAACTTAACCTAACCCTAACAAGATTACAATTACAAAGCATAACTCGAGCTGTTGTGGACAGACCTGTTTTAAGGTTGTCGTTGGCCCTAGGCACTTTTGGAATTTGGATATCTACATTGCAGCACGTGTAGCATTGTAGGCCTCAAATTGATTAAATTTAATTCTGCATTAATTATTAAGTAATGACTTATCTAAATTGTAAAAACTTTTACAGCATTTTTGACGATATTGTTTTGACAATTGTTTTGAAACATACTTTATGAATGCACCCAGATTTTGATATTTTAATCTCAATTCACTTTTTGTAACATTTTATTTACTTTCCTTTTTACCAATTTTTCGTCTAGTTAAAAAAAATGATTTAGAATTTTTTAATGTTTTACTAATTAGTAAAGACCATATTGCGGCTCTATCAACCAGAAATTTTGTCCATCTGTCCACCAGAATTGATGTAGAACTCCATAAAGAAAATGAGAAATTGTTCAGATACTGGACTGACGTTTTGAAAAGAATAGCTGCAGTTATAACATTTCTTGCTGAAGGAGGATTAGCTTTCCGTGGCGAGAGTGAAGTGCATAACTATCATAACAATGAAATTTATCTTGGTTGCATTGACCTTTAGCTGAATATGATCCAAAAAGCAAAATCGTTAATAAAAAATTTAGACCATTATGAGACTACACTAATGTGTGTGATTTGGAAAGATTTACTTTCATAAATTGATATAGTCAATAAAAGACTACAGCATTCTGGAGTAGAGTTGTGCACTATTATCAAATTGTACGACAGTCTCACAAATCACTTTCGTGATACACGTAATAAATTTGAAGTGTTAAAAGATCTTACAAAGCCCGATTACAAAGAATGTACAAAGCACAAACGAAAAAGATTTCATGATGAAGTTAAGGATGATGCCAGTTTAAATTTGAGTGCTAGTTACCATTTCCGAATCCAGTCTTTCTACTTGATCATGGACAGACTTATAATTGAGATGGAAAAACGGCGAGCAGCCTTCGCAGTATTACATTGGAGTTTCAGTTTTCTTCTTGAAAGATCTTTGTCATGTGATGAAATAGTTTCTAAAGCAAATGAATTAATTAAGATTTATTCATCAGTCCAGGAAGAGGCATTCGCTGATGAATTTCTTTTGTTTTCCTGAATGTTCGCCGACATATAATCTATTTTGGAAATTATGAAAGCCAAAATAGAAAAAAAGTTGGTCACAAGTTTTTCAAATGTAAATATATCTTTTCGAAAGATTTTTGGATCAAGTTGTGAAAGTGAACGATCATTTTCAAAACTGAAACTAATCGAAAATTATCTGCGTTCAACGATGGGATAAGAGCGATTGTCTTCTCTTGCACTTCGTTCAATTGAAAGCGATTTAATGCGGGAAATGTCATTTAAATTATGTTATTTGGGATTTTGCTCATGCGAAGAGCCGCAAAGTTCATATAATTTAGTCTACTGTGTAGACTGTAGAGCAACCCAACTTAACTAAGAGATTAATTATGAATTTGCAATTTTAATTTTGGTTTCTTGTTTATGTTTTTTGTTTATTTTTTTATTCTTAATCAATCAACAAGATTACAACAAAATGATAAAAAAAACTAAAAAATTTAATTTAATTTTTTTCCTAGGCCCTAGGCACAGTGTATACTGGATAAAACGGCCCTAGTTGTGGAGCAATGATGAACTAATTATTATAAAGAACGAATATTATTGGTTATTAATAAGATGTCCATTACTTCAAAAATACTTTAGTAACGCGCGTTCCTAAGAAAATGAAACCTCTTGGGTATTTAGAAGAAAACCCAAATTAAATATAGAATTTTGGCACTTAAAATAATTATCCGATTGGATTACTACAAATATGTTTTAATTATCTTTTTAAATAAAATTTTTAAAGAAATTAACTGCATTTATGAAGTAAAGGTAATAATAAATCCGATTTCGTTTTAATGGATAAAATAATTTGTCATAGAATTTTCATACATTGAAAAATGACGCATAAAAATTGTTTCAGTTGAACTTGTTTGAACGAGTAAATTTTTTATTGATTTTTTATGTGGCTTTTATGTCACTTTTGATATTTATTTACAGCTATATCAATGACAGAAATAGGCGGTGAAAAGAAACAATACCTTTTACAGAATTGAATTGAGTTCATAGAATTGAATTGTTGATTTTAAAGATTTATAAACCCTTTACACTTTAACAAAATTATAAGTTCCATTTTTGTATTATACATTTGCTAAGTTGATTAAATTTCAATAACAATCTATTTCACTATATAATAATATTATAATATTATAATATTATAATTGGTTCTTTAATCAAGAAACGAAATGGAGAAATCTGTCAGTGATTTTGAAATCGAGTAAAATGAAATTCAATCATGCATAATAAATATCGTACAGATACCAATCTGCCATCCATTCAGGAGATAATTAATTTAATTATTATAGAAAATATTAAATTTAATTAATTACATAATTATATTATCACATTTCTCATTATAGTATAATGATCATACCTACAATAATAATAATAATAATAATAATAATAATAATAATAATAATAATAATAATAATAATAATAATAATAATAATAATAATAATAATAATAATAATAATAATAATAATAACTAGAGCTTTCAATAACGGTAATTTTTTTCAGAATTAGGATTACGGTGCTGGTAATTTTCAATGCAGGGATCCAGGTGTAGCGCTTGGAATTTAAATTTCTAGATTTTGTTTAAGAGTTGGAACAGATGTTTTATTTTTATTTTGAAATTGTACAAAAGTAAAAAACAAGAAATATCAAAAAATATCAATACAATTATAAAAACTCAATATTTTCAATTTTCAATATTTTTAGACTTAAAAGCGACCTGTTTAAGATTTCATAATTTAGTGATTTTATTTAATTTTTTATTTATTTTAGTCACTATTTTCTTAGATAATTAAAATCCATTCAAATTGCATGCCAATAAGTAATATTGATTTTAAAGCCACTTAGCATTTTCATAGACTTTCTTCACATTGTTTCGAATTTGAAATTTTCCAGCTCCTTTTTAATATTTTTTGATATGTCTTTTGCTGTTCTTGATTTTAAAGTGACTTTTGAATTAAGTCCATGATGGATGACTCTATCGAGTTATTTTTTGCATGGACAGATTTAAATCGACTTCTACATTTTCAATGTGTTTTTCCGACGCAGAGAGAGAATTATTTTCTCCATCTCATTTCAAAATTTCAGCAACCATGGGGATTATTGTCATTTTGTTTAAACGCTCAAAATTTAACAGTGAGTCTAAATTCAATTCTTCAAACTCTTAATTATTTTTGTGCAAAAACTGGAACAAAGAAGATTTACGATTCCGATAATCATTTATTCGATGACCAAGTCTCTTCTTGAATTGAAGACCAAATCTTTTGTGGTCCAATTTGTTGTATCAAATGCCAGAAGGGTTGCTCTTTGACGGCCAAATGCTTTTAATGCTAATTTTACAGGTTCAAGTATTTTCACAAAATTATGAATCAGTTCTAAGTCATCCTCCTTAAACGATATCAATCAACGGTTTTAAAATGCTAATTTTTACATGATAAAGTCGTTGCAACATCAAAAATCGTTTGAAGTTCTTTGCAAAATTATTCCTTAAAATGTCATTTCTTGTTAATTCGTAAAACAATTTTACAATAGTTTTTACTTTTTGGATCAATAGATGTAAAATATCCATCATTTCCACCAGCTTATCTTATCTGTTTTGACTCTAAATTTGTTGAATGTTGCTGGAAGATAATCACGAACTTACCCGTATTCGCCGAATAATGATAAATAGTATTATAAATATCGAATACTAAACATTTACTCAATAATTCGAATAGTATTCGACGAATATATTCGCGTGTTAAACCCTACCTATGATCTTATAAAATGTTATGTGGAAAATAACCACGATTTCAATAACCGGATTTATTTTACCATGTATTTACGTGTCAAATTGATCAACTCTTGATAAAATGTTTATATGGTAAAATTTAAAAATTCTCTAGAATATAGCTATTAATATGCACCGAGCCTCAAGGAACAGTGTTATATTGATTTAATAAATAAATCAATAAGTTTAATAATGTCTTTATTTGAAATAATAATAATATTAAAATATAAATTATAATAATTATACCACGTGTTAATAAATATATTAAAATACATGCGGATGACTATTAAAGGCATGTGCAATACAAGTGCATGATTGACAAATACATGACTAATATAAACTATCTCTTTTTATTACTTTATTTTCGATCCGAAATTCATCAAAATACTCATCTAATCAACATATTAAAATCAAGATATTTCATAAAAACTATTTAAATTACCAAACATAGACTATATTCTAGAGCAGGGCTTTTCAAACTGGGGTCCGTAAAATGGTCCGTAAACTAAGCGTAATAAAAATTAGGGGTCCCTTGTTTAAAAAGTTTGAAAAGCCCTGTTCTAGAGAACTTCTTACTATATATATTAATTAACTATATATAAGCATATATAGGGTTTTCCTAAATCTTTCATAGACTTTGTCAAAAAAAATAATAACTTTGTCAAAATGTTTAATAATTTTTATAAAATGTGTAATGGTTTTATCAAAAAGATTAAATAATTTTATCATAACAAATTGAAACAATATAAATCAATTAAAATTTAAAGGTTTATGACAGAAAAATCTTCTGAAAACACCAATAAGGAAATAATACTTCTCTCTCAAATTCTGAAGCATACTCAATGTGAGGTGTTTTCAGCTGAGAATTAAATATTTCAATGATTTATTAAGATAATTTTAAATTATAAATAAATAATTAATTAAAATAACTTTTAAATTGAAATTTTTAAATTTTTAAATTGAAAAATTAAACAAGCTTTTTAAAAGAAGTTTATATTTTAAAAGAAGAAATAATTTTTAAATAAATATATTTTAAATATCGAAATTTTAATAAATGGTTTTGAAAATATTTTATTCGACGCTGAAAATTTGTTTGAAAATTATACAATATTTCATTAAATAAATGCTTGGAATTATGACGTTAACTTTTGAACCGGATTTAAACAATAATTTGTGTTAGCAGCTTCTAATACTCACAGTAACACAATACTCATACAAGACTTAGAAGAAATGTTGAAAATTCAATTGAACATTGATTTGTCAAAAATTCGACACTGGTCAACCTACTGCAATTATCGCCAGTGATTTGCAAATTAATTACCAAATGGTGACTTCAATAATAAAGATTTATAAAGAGAGTGCACGTATTATACCTAATTCTAAAAATTCAGGTCGAAAAAGGATATTTACTAACGACGTTAAAATGTTATTAATGAAACAATTGATGAGGATTGTTCAATCACGTTAGAAAACATTAAACGAAAAATCTCCGAAAATAAACCCTTAGATGTTTCATTAAGGACTATTAATCGAGCAATAAATGATTTTTAATATTCATTTAAGAAAGTAGAACATATTCCTCGAAATTCAGAAACAAACATTCAAAAACGATATGAATATTCCAGATTTATAATAACAAAAAATGTAGATGATTTGATTGTTTTTGGATGAGATGGGTACTAACTGGTCGATGTGCCAACGATATGGTCCACGTTTTGGTCGGTACAACACCAAGAAAAAACATAACAACCATAAGAACGCTATGATCACTATTCCAATAATTTGTCGAATCTAATAATTTCTTTCTTTCTCTCGTTTTTCTGTTTCAGATTATTTCACAAATTCTACTATTTATACGATTAATTGCACTTCCTTGTATTATCGACCTTTACGTAATTTTCGTACTTTCCTGAAGTAGTTAATTTTTTCATTGTCTCTGGTCAAATCAATTGACTTAATATTTATATGAAATTTAATAATGATTATTTTTATTTTTTGTAATAAAAAATACTATATAAACCCAGGTACTAAAAATAGTAATATTAATATCCTGTTTTTATTTTAATTAATGAGTTAAAAAACTGTTCCCATCGAGCCAAACCCTAAAAAAAGGGGTAAAACCAAGGTTGAAATAATGTTGAAGAACAGAAAATTTGAAATAAAATCCAAAAACAGAATACTTTCAAAAGATCTTCCAGCACCGTTATCTCGGTATTTAGACAAACCCACAATCGAGATTACGGCGCCTAGAAAGCTCTGTGATTTCCGGGATCATTGGACTGAAAGTCTTAATAATAACCTTTTCGATTAACTTTGTAATAATATTTTCATTCTTGTACACTTTTCGGAATTAAGTGCATTCAAGTGTAAAATTAAGCAAAATAATTATTTCTAAAATAATGTATTATTAATTAAAGGAAAAGGTGAACTTGAAAGATTTGTAATTATTCAACTACATGAATATTCCTGACATATAGATTCACATATAAGTTCAATCGACAAATAGCTAGCACTTCTAGAAAACACAGTTAATTAAATTACGAATCCTAAATAACTACTTCACTGCTATTTTATTCACACAGAAAATAACTTCAGATATTTTTTCTTTGAATTTGAGAGAAATCTTGACAGTCACTTTGTTTGACATTTTGCTCTTATTTATTAAATGCTTTCACAGGCAATACTCATGGTATTGTTAAGGTGTTGATTATATTTATAGGACGTGGACGAACAAATATATTAATTTAACCCTGCAATTTCGACTAGGATTATTAATACTGTTTTAATTAGTGTTGTAAATTGTTGAACCTAATTTAATCGGATTTACTTTCTACAATTTTTTTTATTATTTTTAAATTGTAATAAAATTTGCTCTTGAGGTTACACATAATTATTTAAAATGAATTCTATTTATTAAAAAGCTTGACTATAAATCAGTAAATATATCGATTTTTTTTGATAATTACGAATTTTCTGCACTGCATTTTTCAAGTGATTTTTATCAAAATCAATTGAAAAAGGCAGTGCTGAACATTTGATTCATAGTCAAGTATTTTAATAAATACAATATCAATTGAAAAGAAATCAGTGGTGAAAATTTTAAAAAGTTCTTATAATATTAAAATGAATTAATTGAATTCGAAATGGAAAAGGAGCATATTCCGACGGAAAAAATGGAAACAGGTAGTCAGTGTTAGGTTTTGAATGGCGAGAAATGCTTCTTTCCAAAGCGAAGAGTGTAGGATTGGTCTGAGAGTGTTTCTATACATTGTATCATAATGTATGCCGTCTATAGTCTGTAGCGAGTCTTTGAAGTGGGCGAGATCTTCTGAGGTCGTTGGGTTTGAAAGAAAAAAATCTTGAGTAAGGACAGGGTTGATGCTGAAATATTTCTAGAAAAATTGTCAGCGATTACATTATCCTTACCGGAGACATGGACAAACTTTATGTCGAAAGATGATAGGTATGTTATCTGACGATCTACTCTATGTGATGGGTCTTTCAAGGTGAAGCAGGGGATAAGAAGTTTGTGATCAGTAAAGATTGTGAATTGTCCACCTTCCAAAATGTAACCGAAGTGCTTAACAGCTAGAAAAATAGCAAGTAATTCTCTGTTGAATGTTTTTAAAAAGGCAGTGCCGAAAATTTGTGAGTATCAACAAACATCGATACATTACTGATTTATAGTCTTCAAACTCTCTTTTGATGGAAAACTGATGATAGTCTTTGGAGAGGCCTATAGTTGAAAATATGGTGGATTGTGAAAAAAATGTTATTAAATCTTTGATGAGTGGCATTAGGTAAGTGTCGTGAACAGTCACTTGATTGAGTTGACGGTAGTCGCCGCACGGCCTGAGTCCTTCTTTGTGAACACCTTTATTCGAAAATGATGAGCCAGAGTTCATGAGGAAATGAATTGATGATTTGGAATTAAAATTTGCTTCAACGGTAAAGATGTTGTTCATCACAAAAGCGCCGCCTAAAAATCCAGGGTTAACAGACAGCGAAGTTAGTTTTTTTTGTTGAAAGTAGTTTTTGTCCTATTGTGATTTGTTTGAATGACGATTCACAAAAGTATAGTCTGAAAGGCATTTTTGTGCATGTAACCAGAAAAGGTTGTGGTAAATGCAGATGGTGTTTTGTGAAAAAACAAGTCAGGGGTGGAAAAGAGTTCGATTTGTTAGTTTTTTGGGGGTATGAAGTTTGTCTAAGGGGATTAATTATCGATAAAAGAACTCGATAAAATACACCACTTAGATAAAGTTTAAGTATTCTTAGAAAATTAGGAAGATTAAAAGAGATTGACCTCAGAGTATATTGTGGTTCGACGTGATTTCCCATAAATAATTAGTTGCCTAGAACTTATGTCTGATTTATTTAATAAAATTTAAACACTGGCTATTAAAGTACCTTTCAAACATTTTACAGCATATTTCAGGATATCATCAATATTAATAATTAGCTAGCGTATGTATGTCTGTGATGTGTAACATTGTGATATCAATTAAAGAACTTTTACAATAACTTTCAAAATACATTTTTGAGTACACNCACATTGGCTTATTCAGACTGTACGCGAGCGATATGATAACCACTCCTGGATTTCTTTTTTCGAATTCGGAATTCGTTTCTTTAACTTTGCCACTCCAGGTTTCCTGTGTTTATTCACTAAAATGCTTTTTGGATTTACTGATTTTAATTTTGGTGCAAAATATTATACCAGTAATCTGGATATTAAGCTTAATAATATTTATCCTCGTCAGGAAAGGAGAGGGGGTACAGTCCTGGAGGGGACACATTTTATTACTTACGATATGCTAGTGTAAGTTCCATTATCAATTTCCTCAACAATTTTCTTTTTAATTTCGATTTTAATTAAAATTATATTAAAATGATTCTAAAATATAAATATAAAAATATATAAAATTAAAATTAAAACTATATCTAAATTCAATGTCTAATAAGGGAAAACCTTATTTACATATATGACTACTGATTGTCCTATTATTTTATTTTCCCAAACCGAGTGTGACCCGGAAATACCTTTACTAAACCATATTTCTAAATGCAAAATTATTTGATTACTAACAATGAAAAAAGATTTTTCTTCAATTTTTAAAAAGGTTTTTACTATAGAGCTACAAAATTCATTCTAAACTTCTCAATATATTTCACTATTACTTTTTTCATTCTTTATTTAATTTTCGTTTACTTTTAAACACTGATAAAACTCTTTGTTATAATTAGTTAAAGAAATATTTTTATATTACTTTTTCATCTGATAAAAACAAAATTATATTGAAAAGTACATGAGTCGTCCAATTATTCATATTTCTCTTCTCGTGTTGTATTATTACTGTTAATAATTCAATGGTGATGAAGAAATGAATACAGGTGGATGGAAATTTTTATCCCAATCAGGAGGCTGTTGGCAAGAGAGATTCAAACCATTCAAACAAAACTGTTTTGTATTAAAAAAATTCTAGAATTAATTTCTTTTAAATAAATTCATTTGAAAAATTGAACTTTTAAAATTTGCTTCGCGTTATTTTAAAAATGAAAAATTAAAATTTGACTAAAAACATATAATTAACTAAAAGAATATTTTATGGTGAAAATATAATTAAAGGAAGTTATGAAATGGAATTTATTAATAATTTCTTGTTTGAAATTACACTCAGGAATAAATGTTATTAAAATTGCAAAATAAACATTAAAAATCAACTTGAAACATTTGGGGCAATTTGCACACTCTTTCAGGTGCTGTTTGTAAGAAATGGATTTAACAATTGGAAAGTTAATTTTATCTGACAGGACTGGGGTGTTTGATTAAATTTAATAAATTAACAGACGATTCGTATTTTTTATCAGCAGCCTTTTTTCATTCCCTGGCTTACAACGTATAGAGAACGAAAAAAAATTTCGCGAAATTTGACATGTATTTCAATTTATTTCAAAATACTTATTATACATTGGTAACAGTGCAGCATCAAAACCCAGGTAATTTATGTTTTTTGTTTTAATAACTGAAACACAAATATTTTGTGGTAAAATTAATAATAATTTCAAGACTTTTGTGTTAAACTCTAGACATTCATTTTGCATAGAAATCCACAATTAATTTAAAATGGTTGATTTAATTTTTATATTAAGGTTTTGGCAGGAAAAGGTTCTGTGAAATATTTTTTCCCTTGAAGATCAAGGTTAGTGAATGTATGTCTTTTCTGAAGGAACGAGAAATTCATACATTCAACATTCTGTGATATTTCCTCTGCTGATTATACTGTTAAACGATTTGACGGAATTAGCAATAAAATCAGCGTTAAAATTTTATTTAATTATTGGAACCTCTAAAATTCTCCTTTTTGCAATCATTGCTGTCAGCGTTCAACTTTTGAATACTTGCATTTTGTTCCAAAGAGTATAAATGTTTTTTAATAAATGCGTTGCAGTCATTACCCGAGTAAGAAAGATTCGTAACTTGTTAATAAAATTTAATGATGTTAACTTTCATCTAAAACTCCTTGAATAATATTTTCTTCAGTCATAATTGAAACATTCGAAACCATGGTCAACACAACAAAACTCAGAGTATGAATCTTCAGACATACTATTATAAAGCTCATTAAAGCTTTAATGGTTGTGAAAAATAGAGTCAAAAGAAGCAGAAGGAATGAACCAAACCTTCTTATCTTTAGACTTTCAACATCATATTTCATTATTACTGGTTTGATTTATGTCGATGATTTTCCGCTTATTAAATTCTACATAGGAATATTTTTACCATAATTATATAACTTCTTCAAGTATATAACTTCATTGCATATTTATCATATCTATCACATGATAAACTACAATCACCAATATCTATAATGAATTATTTCATATTTGACATTAAAACCGAATAACAATAGCCAGACTAGACGCTTTCTTTGTTTATCTTAATACCTCGAATATGCCCTTTTTTGAATAGACCCAAACAACATCCTTGACTCAAAACAAAATGTGTTATTACTAAACAAAAGGATGAAGAATTTATGGAATCTCACAAATAACACAATCAGCAAAAATACTCTTACCAATTTTTGGTTTATATCTATATTTCTATTCAGATTTTTTAGCATTATTTTTCTGGAAGCACCTCGTTTCATTATGAAGTTTTCCTTTTGAGATTGATTGGTACATGCACAATCAAATCAAATACTGATAAGTCAAGGATCCTCATTTCATATTGTGGCCAACATCCCCTGCTTGACATTGTACTGGAAGTATAGTAGGTTATCTTAAGCACCACACTTTCTAAATATACAAGTAATTAAGAGTTTTAACCTTTTAATGTTCTTACCCATCTAAATTTTTATATTAGCAGCTACAGAATAGTTACAGGATTCAGATAAAATTCTATAAATACCTATATCCCCTATATGGACAGGTGATTTTTCAATTTTTTTCATTCCGAACTCAATAATAATCTTATATATAAAAGCTCTAAATATGTTTGTTTGTTTGTTGGTTTGTTTGCCACCTTTTGATGTTCGGATAGCTTAAACCGCTAGACTAGTTGAAAATTTACAGGGACGTACCTTTGATGCTAAAGCTGCAAACTGAAAAGAGATTTTTTCGATACCTCGATATAAAGTACAATATTTATTTTATAGTAAATGGTGCAAATTTGACTTTACAAATGCCGTATAGTTTCTTTTTGCCTCTCCATTGTCAATTATTTTCATGGACGACTGTTTTTGAAAACATTTAATTCACTGTCAAATACGTATAAAATCCTATAACATAAGATAGCCGTGACATTTCGTAATATATCTTCGTTTATGGTTTTAACACCGTAAGCAGATCTAATTATATTTTAGTTACTATTTATTAAAATTACAAATGATTTTACCCCAAAAAATATGTAAATTTTCAAGTCGATTTTACTATAAACAAAAATAAATCGACTTCGATAAATATTATGAAGGAATGAAGGAATGTATTAAAACAGATATTAAGGTAAAAATGTTTTATGAATTATTTAGTTTTATTAAGGACGGAGATGGGTAAGTCGAAGAAGAGGATTGAAAAATTAATTTTACGGGTGAGCTATGTTAGGAAGTTAGATATTTCAATATTTTAATTGAGAAATTGAACCGGAATTTTAGAACTTGAGCATTAAAGAATCTTCATTGTTGAATGATAAGGAGATTTTAACCCCTACAAATGACATGTCAGTAATTATGGACAATTCATTATTAATGAAGTTAGCATCTCAAGAATGGTAACATATTAATCATTGAAGTCCTTGGGTAAGAATACGATTGAGAGTTTGTATACCCTTACCTTAAATTACTTCAGACTTTATTTCAAATAGGGAGCTTCAATAGTGTTGCCACACAATATTAAACCTCAAAAACAGGAAACTCTTTTTATATTTTATATTGTAACTATAAATAATGTGAAAAATGAAACTTAGTAATTTATTAAAACATTAATTAATTAGAAAAATATATTAAATTAATCAAATAATTACAAATAAATATCTCAGTTCATATTATTTGATAAACTTATTTTTTAAAGTCAATTCATTCTAACGAGTGTTCAAAAATATTTATTAAAATGTCACAGCACTTACGTATTTGAAAAATGCACTTTTATAAGCCATTTGATTGGATCGCAACAAATTACCTTGCGTTCACATGTTATGATCATCACTTGTGATCATGATTGATCCGTAAACATTGCGCATCATTCACCTCTTGATTGGCAGTCTATATTGAACAGTCTCCAAGGTGAACAATACATTTTCGGGAAGTTATTACATTTCACTGTGACTTTATAAGTATCAACAATTGAATGAATATTTGTCTATTTCTCGTCTGAATTCTGTACATTAGCACTATAATTACTGTTATTTAATATTAGATTATTTGTTGATATTGGTTCAACTGTTCACCATTATTTCATGTAATTCAATTATAATTATTAATTTTTGTAATTTTTCATTTTGTTTTCATACTAAACGTCATACTATTAATTAGAAATTCTGAGTAGAAATTGAGAAATTGTAAAATGATATTACAATATTTCAATTAATAAATAATTAATTATAGCAATTCAATTAATTCAATAAAAACATATTTTTTAGTTTAAGTAAATTGATTGTGTAAATTAAAACAATTTTAAATTTAATTTTATAAATTTTATAATATGAAAAACTTTACTACATATTTGTGTTAAATATAAAAATACATTGATCTATAGTCAAAAGCAAAATGAAGATAAATTAAGTTGTGAATGAATTATAATGATGTTAATTTTAACAGCAATTTAATAAGGTTTTTAATAATTAGATTCTGACAATAAGTTTATTTTTCTAAATAAAATTATATTTGAATTGCATGGCCAGATTTAATAAATAATTAATATAATAACTATTAGCAACATACTTCGAGAAATTATTCAGTTCATAAAAAATAAAAAGATTTTAACATTTTCCATTATATTTTTCAATATTTTTTATATTTTTAACTTTTATAATTTTGGCGGATTTTGTGTTTTTATTCACTTGTAATAGAGAAATATCACAAAAAATAAATTGTTTGTAAACTTATTATTTTAATTCTATTTATTAAAATTCAATGTAAAATATTTTATTAAAAATATTGGATATCATTCATAAGTTTCCAATAAATTAATTTCAATTAATTAATACTAAATTTAATTTAACAATCATGGTTATTGAAACAAATATTTTGGAGACAAATAATATTTTTGATATCAACAATTTTAACAAACATTGGACAATTTTAACATTCAACATACTCATACATAATTTGAAACTGTAATTTTATATTTTAATTTTTAAACATTTGTTTTATTTTAAATTCCTTTTATATAAATATATGAAATAACTTTTTCAAATAATTTCGATTCTTGAATTTGGTGCTCATCAATTTTTCTCTTCACACTGAGTAATATTATTAAAAATATATTTCTCAACATTATATTTTGTATTTTTATTAATTGTAGAATAAAAATTGGAAAATCTTCTTTCGGAATCCTTTATCTATGTAGTAAGATGTCAAAATACGCTGTCTTAACGGTATTAATTTTAAAGAATAGTTTCAAAGAACTTAAATTGAACGAGTATTCTTTTGATATTTGAATTGATTGTAAGCTGTAGTTCAGTAGTTCTCAAATTGTGGGTCGCGACCCCAAATGCAGTCGCGTACTAAATTTTTGGAGTCTCAGAAATTTCAACAAAACGGAAGATTGTTACCAAAAAAATATTAGGTTGGCTTTAAAATAAAATATTTTTTAAATATAATAAATATTTTATTTTATATTACTATTTTCATCTTTTTATATTTTTACTTAGGGTCGCCAGAATATTTGCTAGGGTTAATGGGATTGCTAAGTAAAAAAGTTTGAGAAGCTCTGCTATAGTCAAAATTATTCAATTATTATTATACGAGTTAGCAAGTTGATAAACCTCACAATTGAAATTATCTTTCTTTAAAAGAATTTTAAACTTGGCTGGCATTGATCAATCGTTATTTTACCGGCTCCATTTTTCACTTAGTGCAAAAAGTGTTAAAGTGCAATAAATTCCAAAACAAATGTATTTGTAATAATAAGTTCAAAAAATTGAACAGATCACATCCACTAAAATTCATTTATGATTAAATCATAACCGGTTTAAACAATATGAACTGTATCTGTGTTTGAAGTTAATAGATTAAATATTTGATTTATTAATAATTAAATTATTAGAATAATATGGCTTACTCGGTTCTGCCCTGACCTGGTTTAAGAAAACAATATAATTCAGCTTGGTTTGTAATTCTAAACCCGTAAAAAGGAAGAACTCATCAATTTTTATTTTTATTTGGTTAATCATGGAATTAGAATTTTAAATTTGATTTTGAATTATAAATTAACAATTTTAGTTGTTTGAATATTCAGAGTTTTAGATTATTTGTTTTAATAATTTAAAATTAATGTTTTAATAGTTTAATTTTTTAAAATTTATTATTGTTTATAAATTTAATTGTTTTAATGATTTTTTAATGATTGCTTTCTTAATAAAAACCATAATAANGAGATATTCTAATGACGCTATATGTGATCTGTTGAAAATGTCTATGTAACTTACTTAAGCTGTTTCTATTTCTTGGATTATTAGAGATGTCTGTTGACCAAATAAGTAAGGACAACCCACCAAAGGGTGACTAGAGTTAATGTATCAACGGTTGATCATTTTAGTTGCAGCATCGAATTCCATTAGCTTTAAATATTAAATTATATTTTGAAATGTCTGCTGTAAGTTTTGCCGATTGAATTCATAAAATTGACTTCTGATTTCCATTTTTGCAAAATTAGATCAAAAATAGTTTCAGGTTTCTATAATTCCGAATTACTCTGAACAATTGGAGGTTTATAATAATGAAATAGCTATATATAATGGCATTATCAGAATCCTTTAGCCAACCTCTCCTAATGACGGAGTTGAAGATGAAAATAAATGAATTTGAAAACGGAGATCATGATTTTAAAAGACGACAATTATAATGAACATTTTAAAATCCAAATGATTGAAGGTTTTATGAGGATCCAAGGTTCAAAATTGAAAAGATTTAAATAAATTTTCTACGTATTTTAAATTTGTCTTTAATGTCCTACGATTACTAAGTATAAGACAGAGAAATTGGTTATAAAGTGATGTATAATTCAATGAATAATACTTTATATGTTTATTTTATTGAAAATTAAAAATTAAAATAAATATTCTTTCTTATATACACTTTCTACACATTTTAAGAATTTATTTATTTTTTACACTTTTTGAGGGTATAATTTATTTTCTACACTTTTGTAAAATTTATTTATTTTCTACACCTTTTTAAGAGAAGCAATTTATAAATTTAAATCAATAAAAAATAGACAGACCAATAAATTAATATATTAACAAGCAAGCAAAATTTTATTTATATAAAATAATTCATAAACACGTTATAAATTCAATGCATATTTAATTTCCAGCATTTCTCTTCTGACAAGTCCTGGAGTTATTTCTACATGATCTATACGCAATAATTCTTCTATTGATTGTGTCTGTGACAAACTAGATGCGATTTCCCGTTCTCAGTCTTCCTCTTCAGTTTCTTTCTACAGCTCCACGGGTATTGTTAGAAATTAAGTTTGAAATGCCAACTGGTTCTTGTCATATCGGTACTTAAAAATAAAAATACCATTTCTTTTCGTACACTTAGATTCATAAGGCTTCGTATCACTGTGTTTAATACGAAGAGGTTTCAAAATTCTATTGGAATAATTTACTAACCACAATAAGGCATTATTTCTGTCATTATATGATGTTGCTGGTGTAATGTGATTACTTTCAAGGCTTACTTCAGAATTCATAAGGTTAAATAATAATATTTTTTAATGATTTAAATTTATTAATTGCTTCCCTTAAAAATGTGTAGAAAATAAATTAATGTTACAAAAGCGTAGAAAATAAATATTTTTAGGGAAAAAAGTGTAAATAATAAATAACTTCTTAAAATGTGTAGAAAATGTATCTGCCTTATTCTTAAATTAATTAAATTTGTAATATGTTGTAAAAAACCTTGAAAAGTATTTATTCGAGAAAGAATTAAGTCCAGACCTGCAAAATGCTATATTTTATCAATTTTATGATATTTATTTTTACAATCTTTATCGGTTTTGATAAGTTTTCCCAAGTTTTTCAGTTTGTTTGTATTTTCATTTTATGTCATATGCAAATTTTACTGTTTTGTATTATGTATGTTTGCATTTTACGTTTATACTGCCATATTTATATAAACATATATCAACGATGTTTTCACTATTTAAATAGACAAGAAAGCTAATATCAACCATAAATAAAAAAAATTGTAGCAAAATATCAAAATCTACCTTAGTCCAGTGATCGGAAACCTATATCACACAAAAAAGTTTTTGATGGCAAGCTTCGAAAATGACAATTTATCTAAATTTTAGTACTTACCGTGGATAAATAAAAATATATGTTTGGCTAGAATCGGGTGGTAGAATTTACACGAAACTGTCATTTCAGGACATTTGCATAGATGTTTTAATGTAGTCTGTATGTTATAGTCAAATAAAATTGTTTTACTCAACGCGCCTCATTTTTTCAAAAAATTGTTACTATTAAATCAATTCTATATGTTTTGATTTGGTCTTCTTGCGAATATTTTCGTGAGATGGGAACTGTTGAAGAATATTGATTTTTAATTAATTTACTTTGATTTGAGATTTTTTGGAAATTTTATCCTTTATTTGAATTGTTTAAATTTGTGACTTTCATATTGTATTAAATTGGAATTTGTGAAAATTTTGAAATTTCTTTGGATTTATGTTAATTTATGCCAATAAAGTTTCGTGAGATTTTAATTTATTATTTGAAGACTTTATATTTCAATTAATTTTGAATGTGTTGAGGTTTTAAAAGTAAATTATTAAATTATATAGTTCTGATTAAAAGGAAAACCGAAATTGAATGGCGGTCAAGCAGAGAAGCAATGGCAAAGAAAGATATGATAAAAATAGAACTATAAAAGGGTACAATCAGACATGAAATGGAAAAATGCTCAAACCTGAGGAAGTGGAATAAAGTGAAAAGTTATCGAAATTGAAGCTGGAAAACGGGAGAGGGGTAGATTAGAGGATGGTGAAGAAGACAGTGAGCAAGAAATTGTTAGAAAATGTTTAGAAAGGGTCGTAAAACAGGCAAATAAAAAAACACAAAATATTAATTAATTAATTGGCTAATGGGAAACCCGAGCTAATGGGAAGCCCGAGCCAATGGAAAATCCGAGCGCGTCAATTTGGAAGGATAAACAAATGGGAAATTAGGAAGAGAGTCAACAGAAATAGCTAATTAGGGAATGATAACTAAGGAAGTCAAAACCAATTAGGTCAAAAATAGGGCAATTACAACTATTACGGGAGTATATAAGGAAACTCCAAATTCACATAATGGGCAATAGCCTTAGGTAGGGAAGAAGAAACCGACATTAGGAGTTAGAGGAATAGAATAAAAGAAGAAAAAGAATTATAGGAAAAACTGAAGAGTTAGACAAGGAGTGTCAAAAGAGATTGGATCAGAGAGTGGAACTAAATCAAAAGGTGAAACTTAATTTTCTAATCGTACAAGGTTGAGACCTTCCAGAGCGGAGTCCGGTCTGAAATTGTGTGAGAATTTTGGTTGACCAACTGTGTAATTAATTGTGAGAGTTGTAAATTTTTATAAAACAAATATACGTTGGGAGTTTGTGTTTATTGATTTAGATTAATAAAACCCAACAAATAGATAAAATTAATATAAGCAATGTCGAAGTTAGGGAAAATTCAGCCAAGTTTCCTTCCAAATTTAAATTTAAAGTTAAATTCGAATGTCTTGAAAGCTTAGAAGACGATTTGGAATGGAAATTAATTTATTTCTGCAACGCCTCTAATGCAGATTTAGATTAAGTCCTTGATTCAGCAATAGTTGGACCAATTCCTGTTGGTCGTCATGATTTTGTTCTTGATATTAATGCTCCAGATCCAGAAAAATTCCCTCTTGATGATAGTGTCGATGCAACTGTGATTTTACTGGAAACAATTCATAAAGATCAACAATTAGTTCGAATCAATTATTTTGTCAGCAATGAATATGAAAAAGAAGAAATGAATTTTGTTCATTTTATAGAAACTTTTAATTTTACCGAAACATATGTGGTGGCCAAGATGGGAACAATAAATTCATTTTTAGAGGAAGTACGAATCTCTGATTTCAGGAATTGTGAAAAATATTTTTTAAAAGATCAAAGTGAATATTTTTCAAAGATTTTACTTCAAAATTGTGTTATTTTTGTTTATTTCTGGAGAAATTTTCAAACTAGTGTTGATCAGACCTACATAAATATATTCCAATATTAAAAACATTGAAAGGCCTGGGATGTCCCAAAACTGGGTCAAATTCAATATCATAAAAATAGTTTGTCTTTCGATTTTAAATTTGTACTAGCTATGCTATAATGAAAGTTATTTATACAATTAACATAAACACGATTTTCCTAAATAATATTATTAACAATCAAAAAAAAAGACAAACCCACTGTAACGTTACGTGGCTTCGCTGTAACGTTGCGTGGCTTCGCTGTAACGTTTTTTTTAATTCTCTTAATCTTTTAAATCTATTTAATTGCGAATTTTTTCTTAATTATAATTGCTTCGTATAACGTGTTTCGGTTAACATCGCGTTTTCTGAACCATTTAACAACGTTAACCGGGGTAAGACTGTATTATAAACGCTGCAACTACATTTTAAAATATAAATTCTTAAAAATTATATCACATTTTCGCACCATTTTTATCTATTTATTTTATTTTCATTCCTTCTTTAGACTATCAATTAATATTTTGTTATATATTTAACACAAAATTTTTGCATTGCCTTTTTCAATTGCTTCAAATACTTCTAATTCTTGTCAGATTTAAAACAAAATATAGATCAAAAGTCATACATATATATATATATATTTCCTTTTCCTTTGTGAAAATTAATTAAAAATGAAATAATTGAATTTAAAACTTATCTTTAAAAATGTATTGGGAGGCAATTGGAAACAGGTGGCCACGGTTAGAATAAATACATATCAAATACAATCGGTTCCAACCGGAGTCCTTAGACGATTTAAAAATAAACATCTTTTTTAATTAAATGTTTGAGTCATCAATTATTGTGAATTTGAAAAACAAATTCGATAAACTAAAAGATAGATAATTGACAAGTAATGGACAAAAAAGGATTATAGCATTAAATTGAGTTAGTTTTGTTTAAAAGATATCTAGAGATCTCATTGTCAGATTCTAAAAATTCTTTCACAGATCTGTTTATGTTTTCATAAACTTGATGCAAATAAAAATTAGCTTGATTTGATTTATCGTATAATGAAAAATCAATATTTTAATTTATATAATAATGTTGAACTGAAAATGAAATAACTAAAGTTACAATTGCAATTAAAGTTCAGTGTTTTAATTTAAATAAAAACAATTGTTTGCTCACAATTTCAATTAAACTCTGTTATAAGACAACGGGTCATTGGGAAATTTATTAAGTGATCTTATCAGTAGTTATTTCTATATTGTTTTTTATTTTTCTATAATTCATCTTCAATCGCTTCAATTGTCATTTTTCCAGTACTCAAATATTCCTTTTCTAAGAATCCCGCCTTACAAAAACAATGTTTAATAGTTTCAATGGAAACATCGGACTATGCGTGATCTATCATGTTTGCACAGTTGTAGTAAATTTATCTTGGCTAAAATATCGACGTAATCCAATTCTTCATGCAAAATAATTTTTTCGAGTAGCAATTCTTTGTAATTGGATTTAAACGAGCGAATTATTCCTTGGTCTAATGGCTGAGATTTGCTATTAGTATTTTTTTGTAGATATAGACATTCAAGATTTCACAAGGAAATTTCAACTGGATGAACGGTCGCATTATCTAAAACCAACAAAATCTTCCTATTGTTTGCCCGCATTTTTCGATTTAATATGAATTATATCATGGACTTGACTAATTAAATGTTTGCATAACAAATAGTCTAATTGTTAATATATGCAAAAAATTAGATTTCAAAAATTATTTACCTGAATTCGAAATTTATGTAATTATAATTTTTTTAATATTTTTGTTGTCAATAAAAATCGATGCTCTTGTTCATAGATAAAAATTAAGCATCTTCATAATAAATATATATATATTTTTCAAATTAATTTAATTATCGAATTTAAAAAATGTTCATATTAAGGAGTTGTTCATATAAGAAATGGTTGACTGTATATAACTAATAGAAATTTTGAATTCTTAAAATTGTCAAGCATTATATTACGTTTAAATGAATATTTATAGTAATATTAAATATTCTTTCCACAGTTTGGAAGATGTCAGCCAGTAGTTATAAAAGTGGAACTCAAAGAGAAAGAAGATGCAGAGAGCTGAAAAAAATCTTAATAAGTTATAAAAGGGGCCTGGGGAATCCAAAGCTTCTACCACATTGAGCCAGTCACGGGATATTCATTTTATTCCTGTTAAAGAACCGTGTACATCTATTTGTATTGAATCTACTTCAAAGGATGAAGCAGCAAATATTTAAGATATACAAACCTTAAGAGTACAAGGTACAAAAACAGAAGATTCATCATCAAAAAAATGAACAGAATGATGTTGAACTATGGTGTGATTTAAGTAAAAATGACATTTTATACTGGTTAGAAATTTACAATTATAATATTTAAGAAATGAAAATAATATAGTAAAGCACTTCAACTTAAAAACCGGCAAGTTTTGAAAATTCTGCTTTTGTATGCTTTATTTCATTGAAAACTTTAGAAATTGACATTCACAATGTTTAAGTGTAAAAATGTAAAAATTTATAAATGTGACGCATCTGACCCTAATCTGACGCGTGTTGATACACGCGATAGCGCCGTGTTTCTCAACCTTCTTTTTGTCATGTCCCCTTTTTCTACATTTCCCAGGACCCCTATGTTACATACATGTTTCAATAATCCAAAAAGGGATTTTAATAAAAATATTATGCTTTTAATACAGTAGGCGAGAACCAAATACACATCATTACAAGACATATTTTTTTAAAATTCTTATACCATATATATAAAAATGCATAGTAAAAAATAGGTAGGTATATGCATTATTATTTATTTTTTAAATTGAAATGTTTTTTAAAAAAAATAATAAATTTATATGACTCATATTTCAAAAGCCATTAAATTTAATTTGTACTTCTTTTGTATATATTTTTTATTATTACCCCGTTATGGTGAAAGCGAGATAATGGGTAAAAGTGATACAATCTCATCTTTTGCAATTTCTAGTTTTTGTGAGAAAATGAGTTAATAATTTAAATGAGATATAATTTAAAAAATTTAAAAACCTTTTGAAATGCATAATTTTCCAGCTACTAATACTCAGCATTAGGCTAGCATCCCAGGCGTAGTAAAAATGGAAAACCCATACTTTATTCTTGTCTTTCATGAAGCCTGTAATCAAAATTCGATTTTAAACATAGTGGCTAGCGAGAATTTTCCCTTTCAAAATTATACAAAACTTTAAATACATTTTTCTCGGATTTATAATTTGAACAACTGAACCACATTTAGAACAACAAATTTTGTGTCATTTTAAAGAAAAAACCTAATGGGTTAAGACAAGACTCTTTCGTTTCGTGTGCGAACGACTTATATAGTTTTTTTTACTGAAACCCATAAAACTTGTGTCTTATAATCGTGTGCGTCCTATAATCGCTTAAATACGATAAAGCTTCTTATGAACAAACTTAATATTATTATAAACTTTTATTCATGGTTTACCAAATGTCTTACATGGTGCCACCAAAGCCAATAAACATAAAATTAGAAATGAAAGTTTAAACCTGCAAAAATGGTTTTAGAAAGATCGAATAATAAGTAGTGTCTTGTATTAAACAGAAGGAAAGATAAAATATATTTGATTTGTTTCCTCGATATATTGTACCTTCTATAATCCGGTGCGGAACGGCGAACCTTCACGTTCTTAGTAGACAATCATATATATTAATTTTAATTACAGAAAGTACTGCGGTTTATAAGATCGCTAGTATTTGTAATTTTCAACGCTTTAACCTCTCATAACTCTCAAATACATTTTTAGATATTTGTCTAAGGAATCAATATGAAATAAAAAATCTATTAATTAATACACGCCTAGCTACATGTAGTAATTAATTAAACTTTAAAAATGTAAATCTATTTTTAGCAACCCAATAATCTAGGTATATGGCTATGTCGATTTTCATTGGCTGTCATTTTTGATAAGTACGTAAAGAACAGAGATTATTTCATTAAGATTAGCTGTTTTAGATTTGTTTTAAAGTATGAGTAAAAAGAGGAGCATGGGATTAAGAAAATTTCAATGGTTCAAAATGAATAAATTTAATTCCGAAACAAAACACCAATATTCAAGCTACCGAAAATCAAAGGATCTTGTAAATAATAGCAATCGTTACAATTATAAAATCCGAAAATCTCTTAGTCATTTATTTCATTTATCAGATTCCAATTCCGACATGGATGAAGTAAATTTTGTTATCGTCTTCTATTTATTATTTTTAGATATTGATTTTTTTCTATTATATCTGTTATTTTCTTATTGTAGAAATCTCAGTTTAAATTGTATTTATTGAAAATGTTGGAAAGTGAATCAGAGATTTGTGATGGAAATGATTATTTATTTAAAGTTGACAAAGCTTTGGATGATAAAGTCGATGCTGAATTGAGAGATGAAGCTGTGAAGCATTTATTAGTTATGAATAAAGTCTATTTCGAGTTACCATTTGAAATTGTTTGTAGCGCGGTTCAATTGGTTGATCGGTTTGTTTCCCGAGTGAAAGTGAGTTTCTTTTTGGGATTATTTAAATGATGTTTTATAATATTGTATAATTTCTATGTCATTATTGATTTATTTTTACTATGCACAGTGACAAATTTTACAATGGACTTAAAATTAATAATTTAATATAATGCACTACTTGTTATTTTAAAAGTACTATACGGTTTCGAGTTTATTTATTAGTCCAGGGTAATCATATGATCTTCGAAAGTTTGTGTCCATTTTGTGTTGATTTGAAATTTTACTATTATAAAAATAATTTTAGTAATGTTTCATTAAACGTATTTTTTTGATAAAAAAATATTGTATTTTCATTTAATTTTCGATGTACTTTTGTAACCTTTTTTAAAATTGACCAATAAATTCGTTGGGAATTCTATATTATTCCACAAGGGAAAAAATAGTAATTCAATTTAATAACTATCAAAGATATTTAATGTAATTTATATAAAGAAAATAGATTGAATAAAATTTTATAAGGAGATTTTAGAAAGAAATTTACGTTTTTGCTTATCTAGGGCTTTATTGTGGATCAGGCAGAGATCGTTAGAAATCAAACAATTATAATGACAAATAAAATAATATTTTAAATAAAATATTTTTATGGTCTTCAATAAAATAATTTATAAAACTTATCTCCAGAACTGTACAGTAATAGGGAAATAGGGGCTCCATTTCAAAGCGTTAATTAAGTATGAACATATATAATTTATGAATGGGGATTATAAATTATAGATTATAGATGCCGGCTATACAAATGAATAAAGTACGTCAAAACCGGCCCCTTAATATATTCTTATAAATGTCGGTGAAAAGGTAAGCGGGAAACCTAGCAATAAAATTTGGGAACCCCTGCAAAGATGGATTCTGGTTAACTTCAAAGAATTCCACTCTCTAGCGCCTTACCTTAATTTTACTTAACAATTTACGATAATAAACGTGTAATCCAGGCGGTAAACTTTATCTAGTAAGCAAGTCCAAGAAAATAAATTATTTAATACAATGAATATTCAAATAGATATGACAACAATTTCTCCGTATTAAAAAGTAGTTCGCTTAAGAAACCTATATTTGAATCAGTTAGATTAAATGTAATATTTTATATTCTTTTATAGTTCGTATAAATTTTTATTTAGAGATATTAGAAGTCTAAGTCTCAACACCCACATGTTGATTCATATAATAAAATATAAAATTTTTAAAATTGTGTTTGGCCAACCTGGCCATTAATATCCTATTGCTTTGTAAATTATTTTCAAATTAACCAGGTTGATAATTTTTAATAATTTTTCAACGACTTATTTGTTTTGCATTCTTTAAATTTCATCGAAGCCCTAATAAATTAATTATAAATCAAAAAAACCGCAAATAAAAAACTATTTTTCCATAATTTTAATAAAAGTTCAAGTTTACTGTTACTAAATTGTATCGAAATAGGAAATTGTTACAAAAATTGTTATTTATTTATTTTTCTCTGGCATATCACTATTAATATTAATAAAAAAAATCTATCATACGAAAAAATCTACCGAAAAATGAAAAATGAATGTTTTATTGTATCGAATGAGGACATTTGTTGCATTTGAATTTGTTTTTTTTGTTGAATATTTTATTTATTGAAATTCCTAATTTAATTTTTAAAGTGCATGCCAACGCAAAAAAAATCGTGATTGTCATTTGTAAATTTCGTGATATATTACATTTATTGACAAAATCCAAATCGTTTTCAAAATCTATTTTTGGTCATAAATTTTTGAGGGTAAACAAACAAAAATACCGAATTGAAAAGTTTTCAAGTTTTGGTGATTTTAAATTGAAGCGCAACAAAATTGTGAATTTATTTTTTTTTGTTTTATTATACATTATTTGTCAATATAAATCTTTGAAACTGAAATTCTTTTAAATAAACAAATAATAATTTTAATGCCCAAATTTTGAGTACAAATTAATTAATAAATTCAATATAAATAAACTTAAATGCGAAAAGTAAATGTAAGTGCAAAAGTTAATTTAAAAAATTGAAAAATCAATATTTTTCGGAGAAACAAAATTACCTAGTTTAATAATTAAATTAATGCCTTAAATAAAACGGTATTTTGATTGCAAATTGAACAAATGAATTCGAATTGTGAAAAGATGTTTTATTGAAGTTAAAACTTCATTGTGTTGGGTCTTGTTATGTTCAACTGAAATACGTGGAGTCAGATTTTTCATATTATAATCGAAATTGTTTATAAACAACACATTTTTATAAATAAAAAAATTAATAATCAAAAATATTTTATATATCACAAGACACTTTATTTAAAGTAACAGAGATTCTATGGTTTTCCATTTATGCCATGATATTTGATAGAAAAGTTGGTCAATGTCATATAATTTTCTGATTTATAATTGTGATAAGTTGCAAGGTTCATTGTGACATTCGATATAAGTTGTTTTTTGTAATAAAATCAACAATGTCATTATAACTGCATAACAATCCGAAGTCAATTGCATTATTATACATACAGATACAAATTTGGGTTCAGTCACATGGGTATTTCTTCACGAGTATTGTATTTATTATGAAATATTATAAAATTTTGCTTAAGGAATCTCAAGGTTTCACTTATATTGTTCTTTTAACTTTCAAGTGCCCTCTAAATTCACCACTACTCATGTATCAAACTTCTAATGCAATGTCAAAATAATAGCGTTGCTACAATACACTTAAGCCATTTACCAAAACAAACTTTATTAAGTAAACATAAATATGTGTAAAAAAACTAAAAAGTAACGAAAAAATTTTGTACCAGATTGAGCATCTATTAAATGTATCAATATTTTATTATTATTATTATTATTATTATTATTATTATTATTATTATTATTATTATTATTATTATTATTATTATTATTATTATTATTAAATATAAAATGATGATTTCTTGGTAGCAGCATTTATTATTTAAAACAATAAAATTATAATTTAAGCCTTTTACTGCAAATAATGTATTGAATGAAAAAATTTTCGACTTTAAGATAGTCCTTGTCAATCTCCAGGAAGGACTCCACAAAGACTATCTTATAGTCGAAAATTTTTTCATTAAATACATTATTTGCAGCAAAAAGGCTTAAATTATCATTTTATTGTTTTATTATTATTATTATTATTATTAATAATAATAAAAAGTAAATGATAATTTGAGCCATTTGATGCAAAGAAAGGTTTATTTACTTGTTTAACATTTAATTATTGATGCTACCGGGAAATCATCACTTTATATTATTATTATTATTGTTAGCATTAAGCCAATGAAATTTCTCGTCACTGTGAAGTGAAACAAATTGGAAGTGAAAATCGATTTTCTAAAAATCAATTATTGTCAATTAAATTTTTTCTTCAAAAATAAAGTAAACGAAATTTTATTTTAAATTAAATTTCGAATTTAATTTCGACTGATTTAATTATTTACTTTTATTTGTTTAAATCGACATAAAAGTACCCGATAAACAAAATGAAAATTAAGCGAATTAATTTTTATGGTAAAATGAATTAAATTTTTTTAGCATTTTTGCAAAATTATTCATTGACATTTTACGGGCATTCTAGCCGCAATTAAAATGTTTTTGGAAAGAACTTTTAAAATGAAACCCAATTTGACTTGCCAGTAGTTTCAAATCAAATCAGATTATATTTGTGATTTATAGTTTCATTGGAAAAAACTGGAAGCGTTCAAAAAAAACGAATTATTGTCTTTTTATGGAGACAGATTTAATCGAGTGTGTGATATTTCAAATTTATGAATTTTCCGATTCTGGAAAAATTGGATAATTTTTAAAGCAGGGAATTAATTTTATTATTAGAAAAAGAATTTTTTATGTTAAATATTCGGATATGCGCGAAAAATCAATTTTTTAATTTAAATACTTTTAAATTATAGTTTTTAAAATAATTTAACATGTATAAATTGTTTTGAAATATGTTTTTACTGAATATAATACTGAATTAAAAATTATTTCATTATTTGTAACAATAATTAACCGACTTTTATATTTTCATATGCCTTATATTTCCCTTTTCATAAAACGATATTTACAGAACACAGGAAATTCTATTTTTTATGGAACAAAATATATTATTAATACAATTTCTGTAAATATAGTAGAATTTATAAGAATATCGCAAACAGGAAAGAATATGTAACTGTTTTAAATATTCAACATTGCATTTATTCCTTAGTTTCTGTTCCATATCCCTTAAAAGGCCGCTTTCTTTTGGAAGTATTTATCTATTCTTAAGCTTTACCTTTCTAAAATTTCAGAAAAAATGTATCTTATTAGCTGCTCGGAAAATGCTGTGATTTCATTTAATGTTTGAAATTAAATTAATAAATTGAATAATAATTTCATTTAAAAATCAAATAGTATCTTTTATTTTCATTTCTTTTTTTATAATCAATCAATATTCTGTTCTAAATTTTACACAAATTTTCGGCATTGGCTTTTCAAATAATACTAGGAACATAATAAATAAAAAGCAGTGAGGAAAGTTTGTGCGAATAAGGAAAAGATTGATCTATAGTCGAAATCTAGATAATGATTAAAATTGTGATGTTTCATTGATATTAATTGTTTAATCATTTTTATAATTTGTTTTTAAGACTATGTAAATTTATTTCAGTATTTATTTTATATTTGACTCTCCAGTTTTATCAAATCTTCTTTTCGTTGCGTTATTAATATATATAAACCCAAAATCAGAAGTGATTTGGTAACTAATTTCATCCAGCAATTGTTGACAAATCTGGAGTGAACTAAGACTGTCAGGTGTCCCATTTTTTAAGTACATATTCAGTCTTCCAACTTAGGTTTCAAATTTCCCGATGTCTGGGAATAAAAAATTACTTTCAAGTGCTTTTTCTATAATATTCTGAAAAGTATCAAATTTGTTATTCCAAATAAATTATGTTGCTTGATCTTCATCAATAAATAATTATGTAAACCTTTTGTAACTCGTTGTTTGTGACTCGTTGTAACAAATGATTGTGAAAATCTATTTAAATCTATTTGAGTGATGTTTTCTTATAATTAAATCGTTGCTATGTATGTTTAACTATTTATTTAATATGAATTTGTTAAAATTGGCTTCTTGAGTTCATCTATGAGGAGTATCATTTATAGGTTTAGGGCCATTGAGAGAACGCAAAATTGCATAATACACCTATGGACTGTGAAATTTTAAACCATAATGTAATAAAAATGGAAATGGATTTACATTTGTACCCTGATTATTAACATTTTCTTTGTTTCATGAAGGAATGCATACTAAGCTCAACATTTATAATCACTGATCCCGTACCTGGATATTTTGAAACATTTTATTAGACAGATATCATCTCTTGGACTATAAGTGCATTATTGAAAAATATCTAAAAAGTGTACTTAAATATGAAAACCTTTATCAGGGTTCCGACCTTTTAAAATTATGTATCGAGGTCATTTGTGTCGTTGGACTCTGCTATCATGGAGGATGTTCGAATTCCAAAACCAACTCTTGATTACGCCTCTATTGTCATTTATGATATTGTTAATCATATTGTTTTCAAACTGCGAATAAGTCGGGAAGAGTAATACGTAATTAAAATATTTTAGTTATCATAGAATTCTCTGATCAAAAACACGAGGGAAAATGAATGGATAATAGAAGTAATAATTATTATTAAAACAGGTAGGAAATAGTAACTGAAATTGTGTCAAACATGGTTGAATCGATAGAGTTTGTTAGAAAATCAACTTTGTCAAATGTAGCCGTCATAGGGCGTTAGGTGTATGTATTACTAAGTGCACAGACCATTTGAAAGTACATACTTCTAAGACATGCTAATAATCAACCTTCATATTAGGTCACTTTATTCACAGTATTTACAAGTTTGAAAGGATGCAATTTATTACCATCGTAATGTTATTGATTGAAAGACCTAAACCATGTAAGTTAAATTTAACATAAGAGTCACTGCTTGTTATGGGAAAATTTTTATACATTCAGACTTCCTAAACATTAATAAAAATTAATAAAAATGAAACACAATGAAGCACTTCTTCGCTATCAGTGAGATATGAATTGATCACACCATATAATTGACAACCAATGAAAATCGAAGGAAAGAAAATTCTGTTAGTTGTGGAGAATTGATCTGACTGCCATTGGACTAGAGTTTGTCGAACAAAAAATGTGCAAATCAATTGATTAGAGCACTTGTTACTAAAAATAGAGTTTCCGATTACTCACAGCAATGACCACATGATATTGATTGTCATTCTAGACGCACAGGCATTTGCTGGTGTAGCATTTCTTCATGCTATCTAATATATTCGGCATTTCACGCAACATTTTCATTTATTTTTCCATACTTAGACAAAAACTAATTATTTTATTATTGTTGAAAAATTTTTATGTTAATTTACGTTTGATATTTTGGATTTTTTATCAAGATGTTTTGTTTGATTAAATTAAATTTCATTAGTTGTTATTCGAGACATTTTTAAGTAAATAAATAAACTTAAACAAATAAACAAATGTTACTCAGTTCATTTTAAGGGAGCTTGTAAGTCTGATTAATATAGACAATCTTTTAATGCTTACTGATTTTTTTTGTTTAATTCAATTTCTGTAAACAATAATATTATTGACATTGTGATATTTTATTTCATTAATCCCTGAGTTTATTATTAATATTTATTATTTATTATTATTATTATTATTATTATTATTATTATTATTATTATTATTATTATTATTATGTACTATAGTCTCAACAAATTAAGGCCCTCGACACAACAACATTTCATTGAGAATCTGTTCAACGTATTGCGGTTTCAAATGTAAAACGAACTCCAGAAAAATAAAAAACATGATGCTATACAGTTGCATTCAATTTAGAGGATGATTTTTCTTGTTATTCCTTGGTTTAATTTTGTTATTAAAGTAGCATAACGAATCTTACAGAACATGTAAACTCGTGAGCCGTCAGAATTATGTTAAAATAATTTCAATTTTTTAAATCTTTTTCTACAAATTTTTTATTCATCACTTTTCAAATTCATAACCACATCTTTATCAGTTTGAATTTTATAAATTATGTTTTTATTTTCATTTTTCATTAATAGTTTTATAAGTCAAAATTTTAGTGATGAAAAGTTTATTAAATGATGTTAATGTAAATGATGTAAATTAAGTTTGTTAATACGATTTTAAAAAAAAATAACTGGTTATCCACAATGTCTGGCAAAGGTTTTATAAGGTCTATATTAGGTATGTGGACCCTTTCGTATATATATTTTGCGCCATAAACTATTTTTAAAATATGTTTGTAATGTTTTTTGATTAAATTGATGCATACCTAAAGATTTGTCATCAATAATAGCAGCCTGACACTGAAAGGTTTTAAAATTAATAAAAATATGTGCATAAGCATTAATAAAATGTAAATCCCATAATAACCAATTATGAAATAAAACAAATAGTAAAAGTTTTTACTTTTATTAAATTTAACAAAATTTCAAAAACACATGGCAAAACGAAACAAATTGAGATTTTATGCATTATTTAACCAATTAATTTAAAATGGCTGTTGGAAAAATCGTTTTTTAAATATTATTGTTTTTCAAATAATAAAAAGCAAAAAATATAACAATTTCTCTCCACTTTTAAAATGCAAAATTTAATTAGCATTTTCGGACAAGAAGCAAGGAAACTGTGAATAATCCAAAAATATTAATTTCATATTTCTTTGATTAATTTCATGTTTATTTTCAAAAAACTTTTTATTAAACTCAATAAATTGTTTTCAATATTATGATATATTTAGGTGAAACCAAAATACCTGTTCTGTGCCTCAGCTGTTTGCTATCAAATGACTGTTAAGCAGTACGATCCAAATTTAGTAAGTAGAAATTTTTAATAAATATTTATTTTCACAAACATTCTCCTGGCAGTTAAAATTATATACGAAAATTGATAAATGTTGTTAATTGGAAATTTCATCAAAGATCTATATTTGCTAAATAGGTCATTTGGAATTCACCAATCGCTGGATAGATGCGATTTTAGTTCATTTACTCTATTTAGTATCAGATAAGATATTGAATAAATTTTCAAATGATTGTAATATTTCTAGTCTGACTAGTACCTAAAATTAATATTAGGTTATATATTAGAATATATAAAGGTTATACCTTTATACCAGGCTCTCGAAAGTTACTCTAATCAAAGCTCTACACATATAACACTTTTTTCTCTTTTATATTTTTAATGTTAATAATACGGCGGTATTTTGGGTAGGGACTGCCTTGTTAATTTTTTAATGACATTCAAATTCATTTTTATATCTGGAATATTCTATATTTTACTTTTTACTGGAAGTCTGAATATTTTTTTATGTAATTACTTTGTGATAGCAGAAAGTAATAAATATTGAGTTGAAATATATTTTTTATTTTTCATAATTTTTCTGTTTTTTTGCACTGAAATTTTGCAAATTGAAACTTTGCCATGATTAATTGAACGAAACAAAATTTATAAATAAATTTACATTTTCTAGGCCTTTTTTTCCTGAAATTTGTTTGAAAGTCATTAAAATTACTCTCAAAGGCTGTGATTATTAGATTAAAAATATTAAAAATTGTTTTTATATGATTAGCATTTATTTTAACTACAGCTTCACACAGAAATCATGTCAGACTTACCCATCATATCTCGCAGCGGAGGAACTCATTCAGACCTAGTGAGAATGGAAGATATAATACGCACAAAACTCTATAACCAATTGCATACGATCACAGTCTATAACTTTGTCGACGCAATCATTAGCTA